>JAWPHD010002555.1:0-251313 GCA_037043455.1 Cyrtodaria siliqua
AAACATTATTTTGATTCAGACGTTAAACATGGCTGCCAGTGGCCATCTTTGTTTACATAAAGTTATATAATGGAAAACTTGTAGCGACTACTCCTCTGAAACTACTTGACGGAATTTCATGAAACTTCACAGGAATGTTGCTCTTGATGTCTAATTGATCCTAGCAAAATATCAGGTCGCCCGGCAATTCAAGATGGGCTGCCATGGTTAAAAATAGATTTTCAAAATACACAAGTTTGTAGCGACTACTACTTGAAAAACTATAAGTGATATTGATATTGGACTTTTGTGTAAAATGATCAGCATGACATGATGTTGGTCCTTGTCAAAAATTGTTTTGACTCAACAGTTAACACTGCTGCCAGCAGCCATCTTTGTTTATACAGAGAGATATAGTAAAAACTTGTAGCGACTAATCGCTTTGAAATCTACTTGGCAGATTTTCATGAAACTTTACAGGAATGTTGCTCTTAATGTTTAATTGATCCTAGCAAAATTTCAGATCAGCCAGAAATTCAAGATGGCCGCCCACAGCTAAAATTAGATTTTTTAAAAAAGAAGTTTGTAGCGACTACGTCCTTTGAAAACTATAAGTAGATATTGATATCGGACTTTTTGTAAAATGATCAGCATGACATGATGGTTTATCAGAGTCAAACATTATTTTGATTCGACGTTAAACATGGCTGTCAGCGGCCATCTTTGTTTACATAGAGTTATATAATGAAAACTTGTAGCGACTATTCCTGTGAGAACTACTTGACAGATTTTCATGAAACTTCACAGGAATGTTGCTCTTGATGTCTAAGTGATCCTAGCAAAATCCAGGTCGGCCGGAATTCAAGAATGGCCGCCACGGCGAAAAATAATTTTCAAAAACAAGGTCTGTAGACGACTACTCCTGAAATCAAATCAATCAGTAGAGCTTCAAGGTCATTGACCTCTTGTTATTACTTTGCATTTCTCAAGCAGTTTTGAATGGGTTGTTCTCAAACTTCAATATACACATAACAACTGATGACCTTATATCCTCTACATAACCCATAGTGGATTGCCTAATTTATTACAGAATTATAGCCCTTTGTTTAACTTAGAATTTTCTCCACGCAGCAGTATTCATCACCCTTCAGTGATAGTTCTAATTATCAACAGGGGCCTGTAGAGACTGGATGGCCCGTTTGCTTGATATCTAACAATTTAAAGACAAACATCGATCTTGAAGTTTTGAAATCAGCGTCTCAATTTATTTATCTAGTGTCATTTTCGCTGTAAGCGCTGCTTGCATATAATCAAATCAAATTTTGAGCTTTCATTAATTTTCGTCTTTAATATTCTACCAACAGTTTAAATATATGCATTCATGCAATATAGTCAACAGTTAATACTATGCAAAGACCAATTAGTTTTATACAATTCTTGTAATTAATATTAATGTGGTTGAACAAAAGCAAGTTATGTAGAACTAACAGGATGTTGCAAGTTTTTAAAAAATCAAAATTGCCGGGTGTCCCTTGAATAGCTAGATACACAATTTCAGTCAACTTTCTCTTACATCTAAAGTGTTTTGTAACGATAATAAACCATAAATTTAAAATAAAAAATAAAATATTTTGGCTCCATTTTTCATGTTTAATTTTACAGGAGGCGACGCAGCATGTAGTAAATACGGCGGTTGTAGCCAACTCTGCCTGCTGAAACCGCCAGCAGTCGACGTGCACGGGAAGAACCGCACGGTCTCGCTGTGGCGAAAATGGCCACATTTTCGGTATTTACCATAGAAGGGGAGATGAATACTGTTGCCCCAATGGTTTATCACAGAATGCCACTGGGGCCAGCTGTGCAGCTACACAACGTCACATGCGCCAATGAGCTTGTTCCCTTGTACAAATGGAAAATGTATCTCGCGCGCTGTGGCACCTGTGATAAAGACAATGACTGTGGGGATAAACAGTGATGAAACAAATTGTGGTATGTGCTATCTATTGTCTTCCTTTCATCTTTCTGCTCTTCTCTCTCTTTTAGCCAGTTTGCCATAGCAAATCCAGGCTTATAGACTGGCGATTTTCCATTTGTCCGTCCTTCTACGCATTTTGAGCATGTTTGGTTAAAGTTTTGTTCTTCCTCAATTTTTAAAAACAAAACATCAGAAAGCTTTAGAAAACGTGGCACACATGTTCATTATCATTACACAATGTAAATGACGAGAATCATTGACTCTGTCATGTATTTTACCTGAATTATGTTCCCCTTTTTTTTACAGATATTTCAGTTAAAATGTTGAATTCACAATCCGGCATTCGCACCACTGTCGCGTGCAATCATTTGTTTTTAGCTCACCTAAGATGAAGAAAATCTGACTAGGCAAATTAAATGAGTTACGGCTCCTAAATTAGAAAAACAGCGAGTTCAGGTCTTTTTATTTCTCTTCATCCAATTAATATCAATAATTTCAAAATTTGAGGGTTGGAGGCGGGAGTAGTAGATTGCACTTTCTTGCATACTGGATAAGGTTGGTGCATGTTTTACATGGGTGATCGAGAGCCTGATCTACATATGCGTGATCAAGAGCCTGACCCTACATATGTGTGATCGACGAGCCTGATCTCTACATATGCGAGGCAGACTTAAAAGTCATGCGCATCCATCAATATCTGTCGATTAAACAGTTGCAAGACGCGATTTTGGAAATAAACACGCAAAATGTTAGTAGATGGTGACGTCAACACACACGTCAATGCTATCGCAAGAAAAAAGAAACAAATCATGGGTATCCGGTTCAGATACGGAAATTCTTTGTTTACATAGACTTGACAGAAGAAATTCTTGTGATTGGCCATTTTTTGTTCAATTTTTCTAGAATCGTATTAAAATTTCATAATTGCGAACCAGATGGGAATTGTAGGATTGCCTGTTCCTCAAAACTGGATATTTTCATGTAATATACACACATTAATGGCGTCTTTTCATGTAATATACAAACATTAATGTAATCTGTTCATAATTATACAAACGTAAATGTCATCATGGCCATGTTTGAGAACTACTCCCAGGTGCCGCTTCACAAGGTCAAAGGTAAAAATAAATAAATTCAAGGATGGTCTATTACTTTTTAAATCAGTGCAGGGATTTTGACAACAATTTACCAGAAGCTAAATTCAGTGTTATCATGATAATACGTCAGGAACAACTCCAGGTTCATTTTGTTTTATGTCAAGGTCACAATTGGTCAAAAAGCTCATAAGTGGTTATTGCTTAGTGCCAATTAGATGATAATTTGTTGAGTACAACATTATCAGATGTCTAGGTCACACTCGGAGTTCAGATATCAAAGGGCAAATGTTTGTTTCCTGTCTATAGTTTTGAGCTAATGTAAGCTAATATGTATTATAAGGTAATTATGTATGTTTATAATAATATACAGAATGAGGGTTTGCCCATCCTCTTTAATTAAACCCCTTCAAAAAGAGGGAGGAGTTAGTTGTTTACGAATTTAAGGCTTCCGGGGCTGTAGGGGATGTCGGAATGTTTATTACTATCAGATCACAGACAAATCTTAAATTGGGCAAGAGTAAACCATATTTAAATACTACAAAAATTTAAATATCTTCCATTCTAGTAAATAAGATTTCATTGGATTTAATTCAGGAAAAACGCGATGTTGCAAGAGAAAGTTTGTGCCGAATTTGATACTGTGTTTCTGCTAAATTGAAATTTCTTACTATTCAGAATTATTTGCCAACTGTATATACGGTTAGACATGATGATCTTTACAAACAGAGGATAATAAATTATGGTGCTCAATTCGTTCATAACTTGTTATAATTGCAGCATATGAGACGTGTGACGCCGGGCATTTCACATGCAATAATGGGCGCTGCATACCGTTGTCGTGGAAGTGTGACTTGATGACGATTGTCACGATGGATCGGATGAAACCCAATGTAGTAAGTAGCGCCACATACGTATGCTGGAAAGTCATGTGACTCAATGTAGTAAATAACACCACATACGTCTGCTGAAAAGTCTTGTGACCCAATGTAGTAAATAACACCCCATTCGTCAGCTGGAAAGTCATGTGATCCCATGTAGTCAGTAGCAACCACATACGTCTACTGGAAAGTCGTGTGAGCCCATTGTAGTAAATAACACCACCATACGTCTGCTGAAAAGTCTTGTGACCCAATGTAGTAAATAAACACCCCATTTGTCTGCTGGTAAAGTCGTGTGATCTAATGTAGTCAGTAGCACCACATGCGTCTGCTGCGAAAGTCATGTGATCCAATGTAGTAACTAGCACCACATACATCTGCTGGAAAGTCATGTGACCCAATTGTGTTAGTAGCACCACATGTCTACTGGAAAGTCATGTGACCCGATATAGTAAGTAGCACCACGTACATCTGCTTGGCAAAGCTCAAGTGACCCAATGTAGTTAGTAGCACAAGCATACAATCTGCTGCAAGTCAAGTGACGCCAATTGTAGTTAGTAGCACCACATGTCTACTGAAAAGTCTTGTAACCAGTGTAGTAAATAACACCCCATTCGTCAGCTGGAATGTCATGTGATCCAATGTAGTACGGTAGCACCACATTCATCTGCTGCGGAAAGTCATGTGACCCAATGTAGTTAGTAGGCACCACATACTCTGCTGGAAAGTCATGTGACCCTATGTAGTTAGTAGCACCACTACGTCTGCTGGAAAATCGTGACCCAATGTGGTAAGTAGCACCACTTACTCTGATGAAAATTCATGTGACCCTATGTAGTTAGTAGCACCACATACAGTCCTGCTGAAAAGTCTTGTGACCCCAATGCTGGTAAATAACACCACATACGTCCGCTGGCAAGTCATGTGACCCAATGAAGTAAAGTAGCCACCACATATGTCTTCTGGAAAGTCATGTGACCCAATATAGTAAGTAGCACCACATACCGTCTGCTGGAAAGTCATGTGACCCAATGTGGTAAGTAGCACCACATTCATCTGCTGGAAAGTCATATGACCCAATGTAGTTAGTAGCACCACATACTCTGCTGGAAAGTCATGTGACCCAATGTGATAAGTAGTCACCACATTACTCTGCTGGAAAGTCATGTGACCCTATGTAGTTAGTACGACCACAACGTCTGCTGGAAAGTCGTGACCCAATGTGGTAAGTAGCACCACATACTCTGATGAAAATTCATGTGACTCCTATGTAGTTAGTAGCACCACATACTGTCTGCTGAAAAGTCTTGTGACCCAAACCCAATGTAGTAAATAACACCCCATTCGTCAGCTGGAAAGTCATGTGATCCAATGTAGTCAGTAGCACCACATACGTCTACTGGAAAGTCGTGTGACACATTGTAGTAAATAACACCACATACGTCTGCTGAAAAGTCTTGTGACCCAATGTAGTAAATAACACCCCATTTGTCTGCTGGAAAGTCGTGTGATCTAATGTAGTCAGTAGCACCACATGCGTCTGCTGGAAAGTCATGTGACCCTATGTGGTAAGTAGCACCACATTCATCTGCTGGAAAGTCATGTGACCCAATGTAGTAAGTAGCACCACATGTCTATTGGAAAGTCTTGTAACCAATGTAGTAAATAACACCCCATTCGTCAGCTGGAATGTCATGTGATCCAATGTAGTCGGTAGCACCACATACGTCTGCTGGAAAGTCGTGTGACCCAATGTGGTAAATAACACCACATACATCCGCTGGCAAGTCATGTGACCCAATGTAGTAAGTAGCACCACATATGTCTTCTGGAAAGTCGTGTGACCCAATATAGTAAGTAGCACCACAGACATCTGCTGGAAAGTCATGTGACCCAATGTGGTAAGTAGCACCACACTCATCTGCTGGAAAGTCATGTGACCCAATGTGGTAAGTAGCACCACATTCATCTGCTGGAAAGTCATATGACCCAATGTAGTTAGTAGCACCACATACTCTGAGTGCTGGAAAGTCATGTGACCCAATGTGATAAGTAGCACCACATACTCTGCTGGAAAGTCATGTGACCCTATGTAGTTAGTAGCACCACACGTCTGCTGGAAAGTCGTGACCCAATGTGGTAAGTAGCACCACATACTCTGATGAAAATTCATGTGACCCTATGTAGTTAGTAGCACCACATACGTCTGCTGGAAAGTCATGTGACCCAATGTAGTTTGTAGCACCACATACGTCTGCTGGAAAGTCATGTGACCCATGTGGTAAGTAGTACCACATACTCTGCTGGAAGGTCATGTGACCCAAGGTAGTTAGTAGCACCACATACGTCTGCTGGAAAGTCATGTGACCCAATGTGGTAAGTAATACCACATACTCTGCTGGAAAGTCATGTCACCCAATGTAGTAAGTAGCACCACATACGTCTGCTGGAAAGTCATGTGACCCAATGTAGTCAGTAGCACCACATACTCTGCTGGAAAGTCATGTGACCCAATTTAGTAAGTAGCACCACATACTCTGCTGGAAAGTCATGTGACCCAATGTAGTTAGTAGCACCACATACGTCTGCTGGAAAGTCATGTGACCCAATGTAGTAAATAGCACCACATTCACCTGCTGGAAAGTCATGTGACCCAATATAGTAAGTAGCACCACATAAGTCTGCTGGAAAGTCATGTGACCCAATGTAGTAACTAGCACCACATACATCTGCTGGAAAGTCATGTGACACAATGTAGTAAGTATCACCAGATACGTCTGCTGGAAAGTCATGTGACCCAATGTAGTAATTAGCACCACATGCATCTGCTGGAAAGTCATGTGACCCAATGTGGTAAGTAGCACCACATCTGCTGGAAAGTCATGTGACCCAATGTAGTAACTAGCACCACATAAGTCTGCTGGAAAGTCATGTGACCCAGTGTGGTAGGTAGCACCATATACGTCTGCAGGAAAGTCATATGACCCAATGTAGTAAGTAGCACCACATACGTCTGTCTGCTGGCAAGTCATGTGACCCAGTTCCACATACGTCTGCTGGCAAGTCATGTGACCTAATGTAGTAAGTAGCACCACATACGTCTGCTAGAAAGTCATGTGACACAATGTAGTAAGTAGCACCACATACGTCTGCTGGAAAGTCATGTGACCCAATGAAGTATAATAAAGTAGCACCACATGTCTACTGGAAAGTCATGTGACCCAATGTAGTAAGTAGCACCACATACATCTGCTGGGAAGTCATGTGATCCAGTGTAGCATGACACACTAGCTATTCAGTAATAAGGTGAACACATCACTTCTGGCTAGGGTTCGGAAAGGCTTGAAAAGTCATTGAATTGTCATTGAAATGAAAAGTCCTTGAATTTTAGTTGGGCCGAAAACGTCCTTGAAAATGATCACCAGTCCTTGAAAAGTACTTGAATTTCATGGAGTTTCAGCTTTCAATATTTTAACAATGCCGTATGTTTACTTACGTTTTTACTTCCCATTGCTTAATTTCCATTTTTGGACCGGACCAGCACATAGCCAAAAACAATCTATTGCAATACAAATGAAGGCTACTTTATACTAAATGAAATCGAAACAGTATATTAATTTTGTGTATGATTAATTTAAGACCATATAATCATTTATGAGTCTCAGTATTCCTAACAAATTAGAGATTACACTATAGCCTGGTTCTGAAACGAAATTAGCCATGTAAAACTGTACATAAGCCGGAAAGTGTAAAAACTATTCAAGTATGCCTCTGGGAAAAGAGCATGGTTTATTCAAAGGTTAGAGAAGCGAAGGACAGGACTGAAGTTATGTGTTACTTCTGTAGAAAAAAAATTGACCTCGGCAAAATGGGAGAAAGTGCACCTAAATTGAACATAAAAAGTTACCAGAAAAGTGAGAAACAGCGAATAAATAAACCAACACGGTCACCAATGCTTACTTTAGATTACTTTGGAATGACTGGGCCACTGTCGAATCTTGCAAATGGTGAGTTGAATCTTGCAAAGAGTGAACAAATGAATGGGCCACCATCAAATGCAGCATGTTTAACCCTTTACCCACAATTCCTGTAGTGGGAGCTTCTCCCACAAATAACGACAAAATGTCTTGCTTTGTTTCAAGGACGATTTTCTTAAATCTGAACTTGTGTGGACTTTAAAAACAATAGAAACCCATTCCTCATACAAATCTATTAAAAATGATGGCTCCATCATGTTACCTTCCTGTAAACCTTTGAGCGATTGTTCTTACTTAGGTTAATCTTTTGTCAAAGTCCTTGAAAATGACAATTTTGAATTTTTGCTCCCAAAGTTCTGTATGAACCCTGTGTGACTGACCCAATGTAGTTAGTGAACCTCAAACTTATTTACTGACAAGTCACGGTAGCTGTTCATATACCATTTTCTATGTATTCTATATCTCTCCGAGGGCAGTCTTGGCCTAGTGGATAGCGCGATGGACTCCAAAACTGGAAGACTCGGGGGTTCAAGCCCCATTGGTGCGAGTGAATTACTGTGCTATACTTGTGTGTTCTTGGGCAAGACACTTACCCTTAGTCTCAGATATGACATAAATGGGGCGGTCCCGTCCGTGTATCAGAGTCTAGTCTTCGAGCATGTTAAAGAACCATAGGAGTCATGTATTAGTAAGATTAGGGCAGGTTCCCAGATTTGTATGTGTCCTTAACCTCTCTCTGGGTATAAATATCCTATAATGTGTTGATGAGCTATTCAGAAACATTCAATTTAATCAATTCTTTATCTCTTGACATTCATCAATATTTATGTTTCAGTAAACACCTTTGTTAGAAAGTCAACTAATTTTAAATATTTCTTCAAGTCTTAAGAATAGGCAATGTTTGACTTATTTCTCTGTAAATATTTGAACCATTGGCTTTTAAATTCATGTGAGATGTTTTATTTTCTTAAGCGTACGCTACATGCGCAGCAGACAAGTTCACTTGTAAGAATGGCCGTTGTATCAACAAGAATTGGACATGTGACTTCGACCTCGACTGCCCGGATGGTAGCGATGAAGACAACTGCACATCAAATAGTAAGTTCACGAAGCTTTTATTGTAACATTATTAGTTAAAAATGCCTACCAGTACTCCATTAAATGGACATATGGCAATCTTGATATTTTAAAAACTAATGGCGTCCTGTTAGTTTTTCTGCATAACTTGCATTTGTTCAATCATTAATATTAATTAGAAGGATTATATAAAGCAGATTGTTTTTGATTACATTGAATCAATAATATATTTGAAAACAAAAGGTAGAATAGTGAAGAAAAATAGAGAACTCAAAATGTTATTCAATTGTATGCAAGCAGGCCTAATATTCATCAAACTTTTGAGCACAACAATCGGACTCGACTCAAAATCTCAAATTTTTTAATTCCAAATAAAAACAATTTTAGAAGTAAATTACTATATTTACTTACAATACAAGTAATTTTAAAGGTAATTAAATAGAAAATGTCTAAAAATCACAATTCTTACCCATACTTTTGTGTTGATAGGGTTTGCAAAAAAATTAGATTCTGAGTCTGATTCTTGTGCTCAAAAGTTTGATGAATTTAGGCCCAGGTTTAAAGTCAGAGTGATATTGAATTAATTAATCAAGATAAGAATTTTAATTCTTGATAAAAACTTCAAGATTGCCATGTGTTCTTTTAATGAAATATTCACACTGTATGATATGGAAATACAATGTGAATTTGTATATAAATCATAAAATTATGCTTTTCTCTGATAACTATTCAGTTGCACTGTGAAAAGAAAAATATGTGTTATTGAAGCATATACAGTATTAAATAGAAATAAATATTAAAGCTATACATTATGAAGTAAACGTCATTATTTGTCAGTTTTAAGTCTAACCCCTAGACTCTCACAAAAAGCCAGACAAACCCCCTTTAAACAGATTGCAGCTTACTATGTGAAGCAAAACTTGAAATGATTTAACTGTAAAAACCTTTATTTGGCTTCAGGCACACTGTGTGAAGAGGGCGAGTTTGTGTGTCCAACTGGCTCCCCGCACTGTATACTGCAGGAATTAGTATGTGACGGAAGGAATCATTGCTCCGATGGCTTTGATGAACAAAACAACTGTACGGAGGTGTGTGAATCATGGAAGAGGCGATGTGATACTGGACACTGTATCTACTCCTCTTGGTTCTGTGACGGGGATTCTGACTGTGCTGACGGCTCGGATGAGAAGAATTGTACACGTGAGTACTGGATCAGTATTAACTGAGTACTGAATGAGTACTGAATTAGTGCTGAATGAGTACTGAATTAGTACTGAATTAGTAATAAATGAGTAATGAAATAGTAATGAATGAGTACTGAATTAGTACTAAATGTTATATCCCATGTGTATTGTGTAATTCCTATGTGCGCTTGCTTTTCCCTTAACATTATGACTGGACTGAGAGATATTGCCTGTGTGTTTTTAATTTACCTTTCTTGTTCCTGTGTCCATTTTACTTAAATTACCTTTCTATACCACCGCTAAACAAAGTTTAGGTGTCCGTCCGTCTGTCTGCCTGTAGACGCAACCTTGTCTGATCTATAACTCCTTTCCCCCTGAAGCAAATCTCAAAAAACTTCATGGGTGGACTGCCTGTGATGAGAGGATGACCCCTATTGATTTTGAGGTCTGTAGGTCAAAGGTCAAGGTCACCTTGATGTGATAATAAAAAACCTTGTCCGCTTCATAACCTCTCTCCCTGAAGCAAATCTCATGAGAGGATTACCCCTATTGATTTTGAGGTCAGGCGGTAAAAGGTCAGGGCCACCATTACCTGAAGTGGAATGTGGGGGACTAGTAGTGGGGGTATATTTGTCGTCCTTAAAAGGTGACAGCTCTATTTTTTCAGCAGGATCGAGTGATTTCTTTTGTCCAATTACTTGACCTTTCTTTTACACTGGACCGATTGATTTCCCATGTCCACCTACTTTATCTTACTTACAGAACCTGGCCTTGAATTCACCAACCATTCTTGGGAATATTTTAAGACTTAAGCCCAAGTAAGCAATTTTCAGTCACGCGTATTTCTATCAGTTTAAATTATAAATGTCCATAACAAGCTGCTATGTATAAATATGATAAATACTAATTAATAGAAACTTCATACCATGGTTTATCTTTGAAGGTCATGTGAGTATTTGTGAACGAAGTTTGAGTACTTGAGCTCAAGTCTAAGAATAGAAGAATGGTTGGTGAATTTCAGGCCTGGTCGTTCCGACAAGGAATAAAATGGAAATGGGTGTATGGTACTTTGCGTCAATGGTGTCGAATCCCACAAAGCAAACTCACCGGAAATATTTTATGCATTAATTTAAAAGCGTGTTTTCTTGTATTGATGTAGACACTACAGAGTCGACCACGTGGTCATGGCAGACAACCCCTAGGTCTGGTGTCTGTGGTGACCGCAAGTTTCGATGCGGTAATGGTGCATGTATTCTTGAGACTGAACATTGCGATGGAGTAAATGACTGCGGTGATAATTCGGATGAACTATATTGTGGTAAGTATACAGTTAAACTAACTCAATGTGCCACATGTTGATAAATCATTATGTGGTATGTATAGTCCAACCAACTCTATCTGTCACATTTTGATAAATCATAATGTATGACATGTATAGTTCAACCATCTCAATCTGTCACATGTTGTTAAATCATAATGTATGTATAGTCCAACCAGCTCATTTCTTACATGTTGATAAGTCATAATGTATGTATAGTTCAATCAACTCAGTCTGTCATATGGTGGTAAATCATTATGTGGTATGTATAGGCAACCAACTCAGTCATATAGTGATAAATCATGATGTATGTATAGTCCAACCAACTCACTATACTATAGTCCAACAAACTCAAATGTATGTATAGTTCAATCAACTCAGTCTGTCATATGGTGGTAAATCATTATGTGGTATGTATAGGCAACCAACTCAGTCATATAGTGATAAATCATGATGTATGTATAGTCCAACCAACTCACTATACTATAGTCCAACAAACTCAATCTGGCGCATGGTGATAAATTGTAATGTAAGTATAGTCAAACCAACTCAGTCTGTCACATGTTGATGAATCATAGTGTATATATAGTCCAACCAACTCCATGTGCCACAGTTTGATAAATCATAATATATATATTCCAACCAACTCAATCTGTCATATGGTGGTAAATCATAGTGTATGTCTACTTCAACCAACTCTTGTCACATGGTGATAAATCTTAATGTGGTATGTATAGTCCACCAACTCAATCTGTCGCATGTTGATAAATCATAATGTGGTATGTATAGCCCAACCGACTCAATCTGTCATATGTTGTTAAATCATAATGTGATATGTATAGACCAACCAGCTCAGTCTGGCACATAGTGACAAATCATTATGTGGTAAGTATAGTCCAACCAAATCAGTCTGTCGCATGGTGGTAAATCATAATGTGATATGTGTAGTCCCAACTAGCTCAATCTGGCACATAGTGATAAATCATTATGTGGTATGTATAGTCCAACCAACTCAGTCTGTCATATGGTGGTAAATCATAATGTATGTATAGTTCAACCAACTCAATCTGTCACATGTTAGTAAATCATAATGTATGTATAGTCTATAAACCAACTCTGTCACATGTTGATAAATCATAAGTATGTATAGTCCAACCAACTCAGTATGCCACAGGTTGATAAATCATAATGTGGTATGTAATGTCCAACCAACTCAATCTGTCACATAGTGATAAATCGGTATGTGGTATGTAAAGTCCAACCAACTCTGTCACATGTTGGTAAATCATAATGTAGTCCAACCAACTCAGTATGTGACATGGTGATAAATCATTATGTGGTATGTATAGTCCAACCAACTTAATCTGTCACATGTTGATAAATCACTATGTGGCGTGTATAGTCCAACCAACTCAATCTGTCACATGTTAATAACAATGTATCACATGACCAATTTAAATATTTGACATACATGTGCTTAAACATTCCCGAATGATCTGAAATGACCTTCCAGTGGGTGGGGTATAAGTTGTTGAAATCTAAACAATCTAAATATATAGCACAACCAGTGCTCACACTGGCCATTTTAACTTAATCGCCACACATGTTTTAGTTAAGAAAATAATAGCCAACTTTAATGCGTAAGAAAATTCTGGCAGTCGTAAGAGGGTCCTCCTCACGCTCATGTCCCCATCCCACCTCTACTCTAGGCAGCCTAGTTGCTACATAATATAACAAATAGACCACAAAATGATTTACTTCTTTCATTTCAATAATTATTTTATTAAAAAGTAGGGAATATATATGTTACAGTGACTTAGTTGAAAAGGTAATTGGCTAAAACAATTCAATTAAATGACCGTGAATCGGACAAATGTTTCTTACACTTAAATTGTAAAACCTGATATTTAGGGAGAAATTCCTGCTGCAAATTGAGTGTAGTTTGAGATAATTTCTTTCAACTCATGAATCAATGCACGCACAATGTTTTACTACCTATAATACACTTACCAGCAACAAAAAACGTGTTTGTTTACATATTTAAAATCTGTCGGCCGCCATTTTGAAAGTGTTTTGGTCACGTGACCTTCTTTTATGTAATTAAAAAAGTATTTTTACTTACAAAATGTTTCAACAAAAATTCAGTCACTTAAGTTTGACTTTTAAAGGGAATGTAGCAACACAGCCAAACCATCTTTATTATTGAGAGTTTTGAAATACTTGAATAAGGGTGAAAGAATTATCAAAATCGGATGATAAACAAAGAAGATATGATCATTTGAAGTTTCTGTTGAAACGGTTATGGAAGCGGCCATTTTGAGAGCTATGACATCACGGTTCTAAATGACCATATATGGAATATTTATAAATATGAAAATTTACTGATTTATACGGAAAAAATGACAGCGACTGTATGAAAAATATGTAATACTTAATGGCAATAATGATTTATATCACCAGTAAAAAAAATTCATTCATTTGCAGTGATTTTCCTCGTTTTAAATGATATTTATCTATATTCCATATATGGTAATATGGAACTATGACATCATAGTTCTAAAAATGGCGGCTCCAATATTCGTTTTAGAACAACATTTAAATGGTCATATCTTTTTTGTTTATCATCCGATTTTGATACTTTTTCACCTTTTCCCAAGTTTTTCAGAACTCTCAATAATACAGTTTGTTTGGCGGTGTCGCTACATTCCCTTTAATTTTGAAAGATAACTAAAGAAAAACAAAGATACAATTGTCACATGATTAGTGACATGACATGATCTTCTCAAACTGAAAGTAGAACATGCAAAGGATTCATTGATTGGTTAATAGTACTGAACAATAAATAAGAACATTTCCGATTGGTTGCATTTATAATTAGATCTTTTAATGGCTGTCTCACACACCAGCTGTGTGCAAATAGGTGTGATATGCAATTAGCTGTAATTGTATAACTAACAGCACTAATTGGCTAACGACTTCACCAGTAGCCTGGGGCATGAGATGGATTAGAGGGTGTTTATTACTGTCACCTGGTTAATCATGGCCTGATCTACTGGTAGTCAGTTTTACAATGGCTAACATAGGCAGTATAATTTTTTTTTTTTTAAATAAAATAATCGCCATTTGCGGTCGCCATTTCGTAGAATTAATCGCAGTTTGAATAAAATAATAGTAAATGGCACCCATGTCGTATGGCAGTGTGAGCGCTGCACAACATACATAAAACTTAGATTTTTAGTTTATTTGAATGGTGTCTTACATCATTTTTAGGGGTATACGGACGAATGCACCCCCGGACAAATGCCCCCCTGCTCATTTTTGTATAGGTGGACAAATGCCCCCTCATGTTTTTGTATAGGTGGACAAATGCCCCCCTGAACTTTTTACAAGTTGGACATAAGCCCCCCTGATAATTTTGCAAATTAAATTCATACAAAAGAATAATCACATAATTCACAGGTAATTCCAAGTTTGTAAGTATTCAGAGCTATAAAAATGTGATGGTCAAATTTGTGTGGTAGATACAGACCACACCATTTTTCCTGGGTTAAACCAGTACTGTAAACCTCCAGCCATCCGTAAGAATCGACACTTTCTCACTTGACAAGTCAAGCTCGAAGCTCCTAGTGGGATTCAAACCTGCAGCAGTGAGAGGCTAAACAGTTTTAGATGCTATAAAACTTAGAGAATAGTTACAAGTATGCATAACGTAAAATTGCTGTATTCCAGTGCTTAATTAGCCCGATCAAGAATTAGAGGGTGAAGGACTTCACTGCAAACAGCTTAATTACACATTATTGCATCTCACAAAAGTCTAGGCATCTCATTGGTTGAGTACAGTCAAGTGGTCACCCACTATTTTTCTATAGTGGGGCAGTATATTTCATAGATGGTCACTAAAACAATATGGACTACAATTCCGATTCAAGTTTAAATCATTTGCCAATATAGTTCTTTAAGGCGATAGCAACAAAAATAATATTAAGTAAATTAATAATGTTTTTAAACTGTACCGGTCTTTCTGTAGGGGGTCAGTAACAAACCCAATAACTAATAATTTAATAATGACAGTTGCATTTTGATTCAATGTGTAGACAGTGATAAACAGTATGTTAGAGTATTAAGTCTAAATTCAAGACATTTTCAAAAAAATACTAAATAACTCTGTTGACATACTGAAATTTTCCCAGGCCATACTTTCATTCATAAGAATATTTACATATTCTTATGAATGAAAGTATGGCCCGAGAAAAGCCAAATCATGGTATGCAAACAGGTTTAAAATCAAAATAATACTAGATTAGAGACAGAGATGCTAATTTTTATGCATGATAAATACTGCAAGATTGCCGTGTGTTCTGAAGCTTAGCCCATAATAATATTCTCTTTTGGTAAACAGGAATGATTAGGGAAAACAGTAACTTATATATTATTTTCATTTATTTAATTTCTATTGGTGAAAGATTGGGATATCAAGTAGAAAGAAAATTCATAATCACGCAATATTTTATCTAACTCCCAGCATCGGTGCAAGCGTTAAAGTTCCCATTACCATTACTGTTAGTTAACTATTTTCGATAAGCTCATATCCCAGAAACTGCATGACAGAATTCATTGACACTTCGCACATATTCAGTATAGATATATTCAGTCACCGACAAGTCACATAACTCTGCAACATATTTTAACAAAGTTATGCCCCTTTTTGTACTTAGTCATTTTCTTGGTTAACATTTTACAATATGCTCATATCTCGCAAACTGCATTGCAGCACTCAATAAAACTTCATGTATGTGTTCGGTATAAATGGATAACATGCTATATGCAAGTCACATAACTCTGTAACCTATTTTGACAAAGTTATGCCCCTTTTTATACTCGTCACTTTCTTCGTTAACCTTTTTTAGCTCACTGAGCACGAAGTGCTCAAGAGAGAGCTATTGTGACCACACTTCATCCGGCGTCCATCGTCTGTCATCCGGCGTCCGGCGTCAACTTTTAGCTTGTTTACACGATAGAGGCCACATTACTTGAGCAATCTTAACCAAACTTGCACAGATTGTATATGACCATAATATCTCAGACGAGTTCAATAATGGGCCAGATCAGACCAGTAACATCAGAGTTATGGCCCCTGAATTAGCAAAAAATGCAGATTTCATCTTGTTAACACGATAGAGGCTACATTTCTTGAGCAGTCTTAACCAAACTTGCACAGATTGTATATGACCATATAAGATCTCGGATGAGTTCGATAATGGGCAAGATCGGAGCAGTAACACCAGAGTTATGGCCCCTGAATTAGCAAAAATGCAGTTTTACATGTTAATACGATACAGGCCACATTTCTTAACAAACTTACTTAGTTTTTTGGGGTTTTTTTTATTATTTTTTTTTATTTTTTATTGAATTTACTTTTCTTCTTTTTTTTTCCTTTTTTTTTTTCTTTTTTTCTTTTTAACTCTTTTTTAGTTCTACTGGCTGAAGGCCAGAAGAGCTTATGGGATGCCGAGTTGTCCATCGTCCGTCCGTCGTCGGCGTT
The DNA here is from genome assembly GCA_037043455.1 of Cyrtodaria siliqua. Classification (NCBI taxonomy): domain Eukaryota; kingdom Metazoa; phylum Mollusca; class Bivalvia; order Adapedonta; family Hiatellidae; genus Cyrtodaria; species Cyrtodaria siliqua. Next base: position 17,028 of record JAWPHD010002555.1, read on the forward strand.
AACTTTTGGCTCGTTAAGACAATAGGGCCTTCATTTTTAATCCGATCTTTACCAAACTTTAACAGGTTGTTAATATCAATGAAAGCTCGGACAAGTTCGAAAACCAGCCATATCGGACTAGTAACAGCGGAGTTATGGCCCTTGATTTAGTTAAAAATGCTATATTTTGCATCGTTAAGACGATAGAGGCTTCATTGTTCATCCGATCTTTACCAATCTTTATCAGATTGTTAATGTTGTTGAAAGCTCGAACAATTTTGAAAAACAGCTATATCGGACCAGTAACAGCGGCGTTATGGCCCTTGATTTAGTTAAAAATGCTATATTTTGCCTCGTTAGGACGATAGGGGCTTCATTGTTCATCCGATCTTTACCAAACTTTATCAGATTGTTAATATCAATGAAAACTCCGACAATTTCGAAAACCAGCTATATTGGACTAGTAACAATGGAGTTATGGCCCTTGATTTAGTTAAAAATGCTATATTTTGTCTCGTTAAGACGATAGGGGCTTCATTGTTCATCCGATCTTTACCAAATTTTATCAGATTGTTCATGTCGTTGCAAGCTCGAACAAGTTAGAAAACCAGCCATATCGGACCAGTAACAGCGGAGTTATGGCCCTTGATTTAGTTAAAATATATTTTCCCTCGTTAAGACGATAGGGTCTTCATTGTTCATCCGATCTTTACCAAACTTTATCAAGTTGTTAATATCAATGAAAGCTCGGACAAGTTCGAAAACCATTCATATCGGACTAGTAACAGCGGAGTTTTGGCCCTTGATTTAGTTCAAAATGCTATATTTTGCCTTGTTAAGACGATAGGGCCTTCATTTTTCATCCGATCTTTGCCAAACTTTAGCAGATTTATGACTTTCTTTTTTTCTATTATTGTTATTTTTATTTATTTATTTATTTTTTTTTCATTTTTTTTTTCATATTTTTTTTTTATATTTTTTTTTTATTTTTTATTTTTTTTTTTAATTTTTATTTTTTTATTTTTTTATTTTTATTTTTAGCTCTATGTTGGACTAGTCGGACCAGTAACAGAGGAGTTACGGCTCTTGATTTAGTTAAAAATGCTATATTTTGCCTCGTTAATACGGTGGGGCCTTCATTTTTCATCTGATCTTTACCAAACTTTACCAGATTCTTTAGTTATGGCCCTTGATTTAGTTAAAAAGCTGTTTTTTGCCCGAAAATTTCAAAAAAAACGTAAATGGCAGTCAATCGCTTCATTGATGTTATAAGAGCCGTGTTAGCCAGTAGAGCGTCCACAGGCCCTCTTGGGCCTCTTGTTTTTTTTCTGTTTTAAATTTTTTCCTTTTTTTTCCTTTTTTTTCCTTTTTTTTTTTTCATTATTATTTTTTTTTAATATTTTTTTTTTTAGATTGTTTTTGTTTTTGTTTTTTGGATTTGACAAAACAGCAGGCCTGGAATTCACCAACCATTCTTCAAACTATTCTTAGAATTGAACTGAAGTACTGAAAATTTGTTCAAAAATATATCCATGACATTCAAAGATAAACAGTCATAAGTTGCTGTTTATTAGTATGCATCATATTTATACATCGTAGATTGTTATGAACCTTTATTCTGTAAACTTATAGAATTATTTGTGATTGAAATTTGCATAAATGAGCTTAAGTCTAAGAATATTCTCAATAATGGTTGGTGAATTCAAGGCCTGGAAGCATTGGTATGATGTCTAGTTGTGCATATTGCGTTTTTTTCCGGTTCGTTTATTTTTGACGGAGTTGCGGGCCGCTTGACGTTTTTGTTTTTTACTTTAAATTTCTTGTCAGCGAAACTTGGCAGGAAGCATCGGTAAGATGTCTAGTTTGCAAATCGCTGTATATCAATGAAATCTTGGACAAGTTTGAAAACCAGCTAGATCTTGTTAGTAACGACAGTGTTATGGCCCTTGATTTATTGACAAATGCTATATTGTATTTTCCTTTGTTAAATCTTCATTTTTAGCTCTACTGGCCGTCGTCGGCGTTAACTTTTGTCTCGTTAAGACGATAGGGCCTTCATTTTTCATCCTATCTTTTCCAAACTTTACCACATTGTTAATATCAATGAAAGCTCGGACAAGTTCAAAGACCAGCCATATCGGACCAGTAACAGCGGAGTTATGGCCCTTGATTTAGTTAAAAATGCTATATTTTGCATCGTTAAGATGATAGTGGCTTCATTGTTCATCCGATCTTTACCAATCTTTATCAGATTGTTAATGTTGTTGCAAGCTCAAACAAGTTTGAAAACCAGTCATATTGGACCAGTAACGGCGGAGCTATGGCCCTTGATTTAGTTAAAAATGCTATATTTTGCTCGTTAAGACGATAGGGGCGTCATTGTTCATCCGATCTTTACCAAACTTTATCAGATTGTTAATATCAATGAAAGCTCTGACAAGTTCGAAAACCAGCCATATCAGATTAGTAAAAGTGGAGTTATGGCCCTTGATTTAGTTAAAAATGCTATATTTTGCCTCGTTAAGACGATAGAGGCTTCATTGTTCATCCGATCTTTACCAAACTTTATCAGATTGTCAATGTCGTTGAAAGCTCGAACAAATTCGAAAACCAGCCATATTGGACCAGTAACAGCGAAGTTATGGCCCTTGATTTAGTTAAAAATGCTATATTTTGCCTCGTTAAGACGATAGGGGCTTCATTGTTCATCCGATCTTTACCAAACTTTATCAGATTGTTAATATCAATAAAAGCTCGGACAAGTTCGAAAACTATTCATATCGGACCAGTAACAGCGGAGTTATGGCCCTTGATTTAGTTCAAAATTATATATTTTGACTTGTTAAGATTTTTCATCCGATCTTTACCAAACTTTATCCGATTGTTAATGTATATGAAAGCTTGGTCAAGTTCGAAAACCAACCAGATTGATCCAGTAACAGTAGAGTTATGGCCTTTGATTTTGTTTAAACTGCTATAATTTGCCTCGTCATACGATAGGGCCTTTATTTTGCAACTTTGCCAAACTTTAGCAGATTTTATGACTTTCTTTTTATATATATATATATATATATTTTTTTTTTTTTTATTTAATTTTTTTTTTTTTTTTTTTTAATATTTATATATTTTTTTTTTAATAATTTTTTTTAAATTTTTTAATTATTATTTGTAATTTTTTTATTTTTTTAAAAATTATTATTATTATTAATATTTGTTGTTTTTTTTAGCTCTATTGTGGACCAGTTGGACCCGTAACAGAGGAGTTATGGCTCTTGATTTAGTTAAAAATGCTATATTTTGCCTCGTTAATATGGTAGGGCCTTCATTTTTATCTGATCTTTACCAAACTTTACCAGATTCTTTAGTTATGGCCCTTGATTTAATCAAAAAGCTGTTTTTTAATGGCAGTCACTCGCTTCATTGATGTTATAAGAGCCGTGTTAGCCAGTAGAGCGTCCACAGGCCCTCTTGGGCCTCTTGTTTATTTAATCTTTACCAAATGTGTTTAGAAAAAGAATGTTAATATCAATTAAAGCTTAAACAAGTTGCCTGATTCATATCCATCCATATACTCCCCACCCCCACCCCCACTCCCCCCACCCACCCCCAAACCCATTTTTATGAAATCTCATTCATAGAAGAAAGTTGGACAAATTAAAAAATACCCATGCCAGACTAGACACACCAGACATACTGCCCATGATTACCAGGTGAGCGATCTAGGGCCAACCTGGCCCTATGTTTTTGGTAAGCTGCTATCTCAGAAACCGCTTGACACAAACTTTACACATTAAGAGGATGTCGTACAATCAAGTGCTTTAGTTCCGTTTTGAATTTTACAGAATTAGTTGCCCAATAAATAGACATGGCCTCGAAAAGTCAATCTTGCTGTCTGGCAGCTCTTGTTTACTAACCTGTTCTCTGATTGGCAGATACAGTTGAACAAGAGTTTCACGTCTCGGTTTGCATGTATAACATTTGAATCATGAAAACTAATGCAGAGTTTATAAACTAATGTAAGTAAACTTACCTACTATTTTAATATTTTATTTGATTAATTAAAATACTATTGAGACTTAATACATGTAGCTATTTTCTGATTAGGTTCGCATTCAATACCGCCAACTACATGTCGATCGGATCAATACAGATGTAATAACGGCAGGTGTATAGGAATGTGGCAGAAATGTGATGGCCATAGAGATTGTCAAGACAATTCTGATGAAATCTATTGCTATAGTAAGTCTATTTTTTGTTGCCTGGGTAACCTGCTTTATGTGTGACAATAATGTTTATATGCCCATAGCAACGTAGTATGTTGTGGTGTTGTCCATCCGGACTTCAGTCTGTCCATTAATTTTTACGGCTAATTCATAATTTTGATAGAGCATCATCAAAAAAAACTGACCAATCACTGACCAGGAATAAGACATAACCAATACATTCTGGTAGGTGATAAACTTGGTCTTTATCCTTGATGTTCAACCAAGTTTACTGTTAAAATTAAGCTATCTACAGCTATCTACAGTGTGATTCTTTTAAAACCCTGCCTATTTCATACACATTCATGCAAATTGATTCAATATATGTATCGTTTAAGATCAAAATCTTGAAAATTATCGTCTTTACTCTGCCAAAGATTTTTATTTTACTATAGAACCTAAGGATAAAAACCGAGTAACACAAATTTTATCACCTACTGAAAATAAAATAAAATCTCAACATCTCTGTAATGCAAAATTATGAATAGCTTTCAAAGTATAAGTTTCATAACAGTGAAACTGTGTAAACATCATCAGCATGATCCAATGAATATATCTGATAAAGGCCCATAACTATCTGTTTCATAATTTTGGAAGTATGTCCCTTTCAAAAAAAAGTTTTAACCTGGAACTTAACCTTGCATATTAGATGTGCAACAATGAAACATTGCACACATTGATCTTCAACATGATCTAATAAATACATCTTATAAAGGCCCATAACTCTCTGATTCATATTTTCGGAGTTGTTTCCCATTGAAAATTAACCTGAAACTTAACCTTGCCAATGATGGGCTTATATGCCGGCGCTCCTGTTAGATTATCATAATTTGTTGAGCATTTTCACGTCTAATTTTGCATGTATAACATTTGAATCATGAAAACTAATGCAGAGTTTATAAACTAATGTAAGTAAACTTATCTACTATTTTAATATTTTATTTGATTAACTAAAATACTATTTTTTATAAAAGCAACTTACGTGCAAATTGACATTTCAGTTTCGCCATCGCCCCGTAGCTGTCCACCAGATCAGTTTTTATGTTTCAACAGCTCTCAACAGAACTGTATCTGGAGAGCAAATCTGTGTGACGGATATTTTGATTGTGAAAATCGTGAGGATGAAGAAAAATGTTCAGGTAAATTTTCTTCACTAGCAATAAACACATAATATTTGTTTTGAGATCTAAATGAGGAACTTTAAAACGGAAATATCTGAATTGAGTAAAATATCGAGATCGAGAATTTGTTCAACAGTCTGGCTGTAAGGCTTCAGTATTCGTATGCTATTGTCCGATTCTAATTTTACAGGTGTACGTTGTGATGCATCAAAGTTTTTCAAGTGTCAGCAATCAGAGGGTTGCATCCCTCGTAAGGACATGTGTAACAAGGCGTTTGACTGTCCCGACGGCAGCGATGAAAATTCATGTGGGAACTCGACTGGAGGTAGGTGAACAGAGAATTACTTGAGGCCTTGTCATTGAGGTTGTATACAGATTTAATTACCGAGAGCTTTGAAGTTGAAGGCGGACATACTGTTTTTTGAGCTTGTCCATCCAGAGTCCTGTAGATCAAAGTCTTGTGTTTTAACTCCTTATTCACTTTTTGTCTCGCATTTTCGAAGAAAAAAAGAGACATAGGTGTTGCTTTTCCGGCGGTGGCGGAGGCGGCGGCGTCAACATTCAAGTTTTGCGTTTAGGTCATTTTCTCACAAACTGTATGCACTAGACCTTCCAAACTTTGCTTATAGTTGTATCTTGGGTGGTACATCGCAACGTGACAAAGCAAATGTGGAAGTGACCTTGACCCTCCAAGCAAAGGGCAGATAACTTAATAATTTTTAGGTTCAACTTTTGCGTCTAGGTCACTTTTTCACCAGCTGTATGCACTAGACCTTTAAAACTTTGCTTATAGTTGTATCTTGAGAGATACAACGCAACGTGACAAAGCAAATGTGGAAGTGACCTTGACCCTCCAAGCAAAGGGCAGATAACTTTATAATTTTTACCTTCAACTTTGGCGTTTATGTCACTTTTTCACAAACTGTATGCACTAAGATTTTTCAAACTTTGCTTATAGTTGTATCTTGGGTGGTACATTGCAACGTGACAAAGCAAATGTGGATGTGACCTTCACCATCCAAGCAAAGGGCAGATAACTTTAATTGTTACATTTACATCACTTTCTCATGAACTATAATTATGCACTAGATGTTTTAAACCTAATTTATAGCTTATAATCTTTGGAATAAAACATATTCTATTTTGACATAGTTGTGTCTTGGGTAGTGTAGTGCATCTTTTTGGATGCATGGATTTCATCTATGACCTTGACCTACTTGTTGGAGCTAATGATTTTTAGCTCTACTGGCCAAGGGCCTTCATTTTTCATCCGATCTTTACCAAACTTTAACAGATTGTTAATATCAATGAAAAGCTGGCACAAGTTCGAAAACCAGCCAGATCGGACCAATAACAGCGGAGTTATGGCCCTTGATTTAGTTAAAAATGCTATATTTTGCCTTGTTAATATGATGGGGCTTTCATTTTTCATCTGATCTTTACCTTTTTTTGATAATTAGTATATTTTTTTTGTTTACATTTTTTTTAATAGATATATTATTTATTTTTTAGAATTTTCTTTTTGTTTGAACTTTTTATTATTATTTTTGTTTAGGTGATTTTTTGATTGAATAATTTTTTTGATTTTTTTGATTTTTTTAATTTTCTATATTTTTTTTTATTTTATTTTTTTTTATTTCATTATTTTTTTAATTACTTTTTTTTGGTGTTAACACCGTGTTAGCAGGAAGCATTGCTATGATTTCTAGTTGTGCCTATTGCGTAATGTTCCGGTTCGTTGATTTTTGATGGAGTTGCAACCTCTTGACATTTTCTTGTCGGCGCTACTCCTCCTAAACGCCTTGTTGGATTTCGACTAAACTTGGCAGGAAGTGGAAGCATCAGTAAGATGTCGAGTTGTGCATATCACGCTTTTGTTCCAGTTTGCTGATTTATGACGGAGTTCTGGCACTTTGACATTTTTACTTTAAATTTCTTGTTGGCGCTTCTCCTCCTAAACAGTCGGAGCTCTAACCTTAAACAGTTACAAGTTTTATCACTGCTGAAAGTTATTAAAATGCCAAATTATTATCTCCTTTTGGTATAGAGTAGCAGATACTTTTCTCTAATAACCATTTGTAACCTAAATCAGTTACCAAGATTATTTGCTAATAAATCGAAATAGTTGCCAAATGTGCAGTGTGTATTAATGTCTGAATAATTATTATTAAGGATAAATACATCTTCATCAAGATCCAATTAGCAGTTGTTCACTAATTATCATGTTGGAGCCTACAAAATGATTTTTAATGAATTTTGTTGCATAACAGTAGATAACTTGAGAGGCCTTGCGCACTGGATTTTCATCGATGCTTATAGAATTTTATTGCACGGTTGTAAAGTTGAATAATCACCCTACTTGGAGAAAATTATATATATATATAGGGAAAATTCCTGTACAGTACAGAAGATAGAATGCATCTAAACTTGAATAATTTTGTGGTAGTAGTTGATTCTGGTTACTATCACAGTTTTAGTGTCTTTTTTTAATAACAGTCACAGGTTATGAAAAACGTAACTGTTTAAGGTTAGAGCTCTGACTGCTAAATGGCTTGTTGGATTTCTATAAAATTTGGCAGGAAGCCTCAGTATGATGTCTAGTTGTGCAAAGCGCGGTATATCAATGAAATCTTGGACAAGTTCGAAAACCAGCTAGTATCTTGTTAGTAACGACAGGTTGTGGCCCTTGATTTGTTGAAAAATACTATATTGTATTTTCCTTTGTTAAATCTGTAGTTACTTCATTTTTTATCTGTTCATTACCATATTTGTTTAGAATGTTAATATAAATCCCCCCCACCCACCATTTTTAGCTCTACTGATCAGAGATCAGCAGAGCTTATGCCATGGTGCGGTGTCCGTCCGTCTGTCTGTCTGTCTGTCCTTAAACTTTTTTTTGTAGCGACTACTCCTCTGAAACTACTGAATGGATTTTCATGAAACTTTACAGAAATGTTGCCCATGAAGTCTAGTTGATCCTTGCAAAAATTCATGTTGATGTGAAATCCAAGATGGCCACCAAATCTAAAAATAGGTTTTTAAAAAAGAAGTTTGTAGCGACTACTTCTTGAAAACTATAAGTGATATTGATATGGGACTTTTTCTAAAATGATCAGCATGACATGATGTTGGTCCTTGTCGAAAATTGTTTTGATTCAACATTAAACATGGCTGCTAGCGGCCATCTTTGTTTACATAGAGTTATATAATGAAAACTTGTAGCGACTACTCCTCTGAAACTATTTGACGGATTTTCATGAAATTTCACGGGAATGTTGCTCTTGATGTCTAATTGATCCTAGCAAAATTTCAGGTCGGCTGGAAATTCAAGATGGCCGCCACGGCTAAAAATAAATTTTGAAAATACAAGTTTGTAGCGACTACGTCTTGAAAACTATAAGTGATATTGATATGGGACTTTTTCTGAAATGATCAGCATGACATGATGTTGGTCCTTGTCAAAAAATGTTTTGATTCGGCGTTAAACATGGCTGCAAGTGGCCATCTTTGTTTACATAGAGTTATATAATGAAAACTTGTAGCGACTACTCCTCTGAAACTACTTGACGGATTTACATGAAACTTCACAGAAATGTTGCTCTTGATGTCTAATTGATCCTAGCAAAATTTTAAGGTCGGCCGGAAATTCAAGATGGCCGCCATGGCTAAAAATAGATTTTCAAAATACAAGTTTGTAGCGACTACTTCTTGAAAACTATAAGTGATATTGATATGGGACTTTTTCTAAAATGATCAGCATGACATGATATTGGTCCTTGTCAAAAATCTTTTTGATTCCATATTAAACATGGCTGTCAGCGGCCATCTTTGTTTACATAGAGTTATACAATGAAAACTTGTAGCGACTACTCCTCTGAAACAACGTGACGGATTTTCATGAAACTTTACAGGAATGTTGCTCTTGATGTCTTATTGATCCTAGCAAAATTTTAGATCGGCTGGAAATTCAAGATGGCCGCCACAGCTAAAAATAATTTTTCAAAAAACAAGTTTGTAGCGACTACTTCCTGAAATCAAAATCAATCAGTAGAGCTTCAAGGTCATTGACCTCTTGTTATGAAATTTCATTCATAAAAGAAAGTGGGACAAATTAAATTAAACGCCAGACTAGACACAGCAGACTTATTGCCCATGATTACCAGGTGAGCGATCTAAGGCCATCCTATTAATGTTGTTTTTGCAATGTTTTTAAAAAGCTAGTGATGGGAATTTTATGTCGAAAACCCTTGATATAAGAGCCGTTTTTGCCAGTAGAGCATCCACAGGCCTTTTGGGGCTCTTGTTTTTTAATAGAATGGCATTTTGTTTTTAAACAAATGCACTTCAATGTCATCTCAGCAAACAGCAAACTCCATTGTTTTTAGTTACTAAAATGTTTACAAACTTTCATTTTAGCATCATTGACCTTTTTATTTTCAAGACCAGCCCCCGTTAGGCGAGACATGTGAATCCACGGATTTCTTGTTACTGTTTACAACACGTTTTGGTGGCCATTTTTAAAATGGTAGCCATTTTGAACTTAAAATATACCCAGATTATATTTCATGACCCTTTGTCCATCATGTTGCGGAATTTGTTGTGATTTCCGTAATAGATTCTGTTAAAACCTAATACATATGGGTTTATTTGAGTTTATATGTTACATATTTGGCAGCCATTTTAAAAATGACGGTCGTTTTGAAAAATTCATGTGGGTCAATGGATCTTGGTGCTTTAGTCAAACAATCCACACCTCTTTCACCAATCTGCCCCACTATAAGTATGATGTGCATGTATGATGGTAGCAAAAAAATGTTTTAGGTTATTGCATTTTGAAGTTTTTGACATACATTACATACAATGGAAATCCTTTTGTGGCTTACTACCTATTCATTTTCCTACGGATTGTTTTCATATATTTCTGATGATTCAGAGTCAAGTGAATGTAATCATAAAGGACAACTGTAGTGGTGCAATAAAGTGCAGGGTTATATTTGTCAGCCATTAGTGGCAGTTCTAGTTTTATATGTTTAGGATTAGCGTCTCTGTGGCCGAATGGTTAACGACGTTGCGATGTAAACCTTTGCCTCTCACCGCTGCGGGTTCAGATCCCATTTGAGCTCGACTTGTAAGTGAGGAAGTGTCAATTCTTATGGATGGCGGGAGGTGTACAGTACTGGTTCTACCCAGGAAAAAAGGGCGGATTACTATACCACGTGATAATATGTTTGCACGAGTTTGAGTTTGTTTATTAGGACGTATTTTCAAAAGGCATTGAAACCCTGAATTTAAAAACTCATGGTAATTAAATTATGTATTAAATATTATTTTAAAATAAATGTTAAATACTGTGAAATCATTATATTTCGTGGGGGATTTAATTTCGCGTATTTCGTGGGTGTCCCAAACCACGAAATCAAATCCCCACGATTATAAATGTCCAGAGTTTGAATTAAGTTGTATGTGTACGAATGAGCTTTTCCTGTTCGATTTTTATATCTACTATATTAAAACATTGTTCCTGATCGGTTATTTATCAATGAGTTTGGCATATTAACATAAGTTTAATACTTATTGAACTAGGTTGTTTGTTGCAGATAAAAGGTTTATCATTATGTATGTATTGAATAATAAACAAAATAAAAACTTGCTTGTTTGTTTTAATATTTTCAATATGTCAGTATGTATGCCGATGTGTTGACACACCTGTGTTTATGCAAGCGGACTAATAAATCCATTTACGAATGATATTTAAGTTTGTTATCGTTGTCATCATATACAGAGTATTGACCTTTATTGGTCGGCAAAGTGAAATACTTGTTGGTATTTTCAATAACACGTACAGTTTTTTATATATTTAATAAAAAAAACACACAAATACTAGCAACAAACAAAGCACACGCCAACATAGCAACATTTAAAACACAATACAGTACGACACACATATGCAAGCACTCTACGTTTTAATATCAATTAGTACTATTATCATGCAATCAAAACAACTTAACGTGTTTCAGTTACCTGTTTTAACACCCATTAATTGACGCATTGTCACTCATAAATATGCATGAGCTAATTATAGCTGTTAGCCAATCAAATCAGAGATTTTACACACTTCGACGCAGGTGTCCGCCATTTCCTTCCCGAACAAACAATGGTGTCAGACAGGGTAAAAATTAAAAACAAGCAACTGGAGACCAAACACATCACCCGCCGAGTAGGTGTTTTCAGTGTTAGGTGACCTGGGTTAATTGTTTATTAGGACAGGTCTGACGTAATTGCCAGACAGCTCTGCCAATTTGTAGCCTGGGGATGTTTTTGCACTTAGAAATCTGGGTCCAATTTATCGATAATGCGTTTCAACATAGTCTGTTTTTTACAGATTTTTTTTTCCACAATCAGAAATGCGCGAAATTACGTCCCCTCGAAACTGTCTTTTTGGAAAAAATATAAAAATTTAATCCCGACGAAATAAAATGATTTCACAGTACCTTATTTAAGCTAGTTTTTCACCATGTGTTACCATGGTTATCTTAATTATAATGCTTTTCCAGTTAAATGCCAAAAACTCATGGTAATTAAATTACATATTAAATATTATTTTTAAATAAATGCAGGCCTTCTTGTGGAACCTTTAAAGCCTTTAAAAACCTGTAATTTTGTCTGAAAAACCTTTAAAAGCCTGTAATTTTCTCTTGAAACCTTTTTTCTTTCTATTTGTTGGTTACTGAATAAATGATCCATTCTGTATTAAATTAATCAGAACAAATGATTGAAGCTATTAGGAATTTACAGTTATGTATGTAATACTACTTCATGCCATCATGAGTTTTTATACCCCACGCAAAGTGGGGCGGGTTGGTGTATACTGGAATTAACTCGTCCGTCCGTCTGTCCGTAGATGCAATTCTTGTCCGGGCTATTTCTCAATAACTCCTTAGAATTTCGCAAATTTGCTAGGGAAGTATCAATATTGAGTGGACATGCACATACTGTCATGACGTTCCGGATCGATAATTTTCCACTGAGTTATGGCCCTTTGTATTTCCAGAATATACATATATATAATATAAAAATTCTTGTCTGGGCTATTTCTCTAAAACTCCTTGGTAGAATTTATTGAAACTTGCTAGGAAGTATCAATATCAAGTGGACATGCACATACTGTCATGACGTTCTGGTTCGATAATTTTCCACTGAGTTATGTCCCTTTGTATTTCCAAAATATATATATATATATATAATACAAAATTCTTGTCCGGGCTATTTCTCTAAAAACTCCTTGTTAGAATTTATTGAAACTTGCTAGGAAGTATCAATATCAAGTGGAGATGTGCATACTGTCATGACGTTCCAGTTCAATAATTTTCCACTGAGTTATGGCCCTTTGTATTTTAAATGCATTTCGTACTTGGTAGTAAATAGAAAATGCTTGTCCGCGTTATTTCTCTAAAACCCCATGTTATAAATTCTTGTCCGCAAGTTATAAATTCTTTGTAGGAGTAATGGCCACTTCATTTCCATCTGTCTATATATCTTATAGGAACAAAGTCTTGTATGTTTACCCACCCCACAACAAGTTGCCAACATTCTGAACTAGAACTGTCCGGCGACAGTTCTAGTTCAGAATGTTGTTGCCTTTGCAAGACCATTGTGGGTCTGGTAAGCATGCAGCAGTTCTGAGACTCAGCAACTAAACAAAAATTTATGTATCAATGTACAGTGGGTAATGTTTGTCAAACAAGGTATTTACGTTAAAAATATTGATAAAAGCATGAAAATTTAGCCTTTAATTAGCCTTTAATTACTCTTTGTTTTTGTAGAAATCACCCTAAAAAACCTATAATTTACTAAAAACCAAGCTTTATAAACACCTTTATTTTTATCTGAGCCTGCTCGGAGGCCTGTTAATGTTAAATACCTTTTTGAACTAGTTGTTCGCCGTATGTTACCATTGTTATCTCAATTCTAATGGTTTTCCAGTTAAATGCGAAAAATATCAAATCAAATCATTATCATCTTCTGTTAATTCATTTGAGTACAAGTAAGTGAGGAAGTGTTGATTCTTACTAATGGCGGGAGGTGTACAGTACTGGTACTACCCAGGAAAAGTGAGTGGTCTGCCTCCACCACAAAAAGAATTGACCGTCATATATAATCTTACATGTGTTGAAAATGACATAAACCATCATACAAACAAACAAAATTTGAGTACAAGATAAACTGCCCTTATAAAATACCTTTGTGTAAATAAACTGTGTAATTAAATTGTATGTCTGGTGAATATTAACTTTCCTGAGTGGAAACATATTTGTATGCCCCGAAGGGTGGCATATAGTACATGTAGAAGTCGCACCGTCCGTCAGCCTGTCCGTCCGTCAAGATAAACTGCCCTTACAAAAAACTTTTGTGTAAATGAACTGTGTAAATAAATTGTGTGTCTGGCGAATATTAACTTTCCTCAGCGGAAACATATTTTTATGCCCTCGAAGGGCGGCATATAGTAGTCGCACCGTCAGTCCGTCCGTTCGTCCGTCCAATCATGTCCGGTCAATAACTCTGACATTCCTGGACGGATTTTCAAATAACTTGGCTCAAGAGCTCACCACAACAAGACAACGTGTCACACGCAAAATCCAGGTCCGGGGCTCCAAGGTCAAGGTCACACTTAGAGGTCAAAGGTCAAAACCACTTCAGGGGCATTTGTCACTTACAGTGACATTTCTTGTTAATTGTGTTTTTTGACAGAGTGCATTGATGATGCAATGTGCTAGTGTATTGTTTATAATGCCTGTTTTGTGTTCTGTTTATTTTTTACAGAAGGCCACATTGTAAATAAGTACCTTGTAAAGTTATTAGCAGTCTTAATGTGTTACCTTCTCAAAATAAAGAATTTATTATTATTACACACTTGTTTTTCTATGAAAACACTAATTGTGAGTGCCAGAATTTTGTTAACGTCATCCATTGACATTGCTCGTTGCACATACTTTTTAGATGGTAAATTGGGTGTTTACGGTCGCAGATTTGAGATGTTCGCCAATGAAACAACGTGTTACATCATAGTTGCATTAGTATAGTGGTTTTACGGTCTGAACATTTTGTGTTATGGTGATGCAGTTAGGCTAAATAGGGGAGTTGGAAAACTTAATTTCAGACCGTAAAACACACATACAGTTGCAGATTGAAAATCTGAGCATACTTATCTAAATTTCAATGCAAATCAATTCAAATCCTAGGAATGTAGGGTAAAATCATTCAAACACAATAGTTTTTTAGCTCTACTGATCAGAGATCGGCAAAGCTTATGCCGTGGTGCGGTGTCCGTCGTCCGTCTGTCCGTCTGTCCGTCCGAGTTTACAGGAGGGCCTTGTGTGCCTTTTTTTGTGTATAAAGTATACTTGTGTGACTTTTTTTTCTTGTGTGACTGACACACAAGCAAGTATGTCTCTATGTGCAGGAAATAGTCTAATTCTTCATTTAAAGCAATAAAAAATTGCAGTCACACAAGGGGAGGGGAGCTTGTGTGACTAAAATGTGTCCAAATGGTAAAAACGACACACAAGATGTATCAAACAGTCACACAAGGTACGAACATACACACAAAAAACAGACACACAAGTTTTGAGTCACACAAAGCCTGATTTTGTGTACGTCCGTCTGTCTGTCCGTCCGTGAACTTTTTTTTGTAGCGACTACTCCTCTGAAACTACTGATTGGATTTTCATGAAACTTTACAGAAATGTTGCCCATGAAATCTAGTTGATCCTAGCAAAATTTCATGTTGATGTGAAATCCAAGATGGCCACCAAATCTAAAAATAGATTTTTAAAAAACAAGTTTGTAGCGACTACTTGAAAACTCTAAGTGATATTGATATGGGACTTTTTCTAAAATGATCAGCATGACATGATGTTGGTCCTTGTCGGAAATTGTTTTGATTCGATGTTAAACATGGCTGTCAGCGGCCATCTTTGTTTACATAGAGTTACATAGTAAAAACTTGTAGCGACTACTCCTCTGAAACTACTTGGCGGATTTTCATGAAACTTTACAAGAATGTTGCTCTTGATGTGTAATTGATCCTAGAACAATTTCAGATCAACCAGAAATTCAAGATGGCTGCCACAGCTAAAAATAGATTCTTAAAAAATAAGATTGTAGCGACTACTTCTTGAAAACTATAAGTGATATTGATATGGGACTTTTTCTAAAATGATCAGCATGATGTTGGTCCTTGTCAGACATCATTTTGATTCGACGTTAAACATGGCTGCCAGTGGCCATCTTTGTTTACATAGAGTTATATAGTAAAAACTTGTAGCGACTACTCCTCTGAAACTACTTGTCGGATTTTCATGAAACTTTTCAAGAATGTTGCTCTTGATGTGTAATTGATCCTAGCAAAATTTCAGATTGACCAGAAATTCAAGGTGGCTGCCACAGCTAAAAATAGATTCTTAAAAAATAAGTTTGTAGCGACTACTTCTTGAAAACTATAAGTGAGATTGATATGGGACTTCTTCTGAAATGATCAGTATGACATGATGTTGATCTTTGTCAAAAATTATTTTGATTTGATGTTAAACATGGCCGCCAGCGGCCATCTTTGTTTACATAGAGTTATATAATGAAAACTTGTAGCGACTACTCCTCTGAAACTACTTGACGGATTTTCATGAAACTTCACAGGAATGCTGATCTAGCTATCAAAAACCTATCAGTAGAGCTTCAAGGTCATTGACCTCTTGTTCTTTGTCAAGTCCAGTTTATTGGAGCCACCATTATGTTGAGTTTTGATTGTTTGAATGGTGTTTTATGTCATTTTAGCACATGTAAGGCCATATATGACAGTCGATTTTTGTAGTGGAGGCAGAACATCCACTTATTCTTAGGTAGAACCAGTAGTGTATACCTCCCTCCATCTGTAAGAATCAATCCTTTCTCACTTGCAAGTTGAGCGCCCAGTAGGATTCGAACCTGCAGCGGTGAGAGGCGAAAAGGTTTACATCGCGGCGGCGTTAACCCATCGATCATGGATGCTCTGTTATCGAGTTATCCAATGACGTTAATTGTGTAACGTTATGTGACCTCACAATATTTTCAAATGGTTTGACGGTCGCAATTTGAGATGTTAACCAGCTGCGTAATAACATTCTTGTTGCATTGCAGTGGTAGTTTTATATGCTGTCAGGTTACATGCATTTTTGCAGATGTTTTATTTTTTGTTGTCCTCTACAGTATTCAAATTCATCTCTGTATTTTAGGTCAGACCCCAACAAACCACACGTGTGGTGTTGCCAAAAACATGTTCCAGTGTAAATACGATACCAAGTGTATACCGTATATGTTCACATGCGATGGAAACACAGATTGTACTCAAGCTAGCGATGAAAACCTCCCGGAGTGCTTCAGTAAGTACAAGTTGGTTTTTACATGTTAAATAATTAACACACTCACCTACTACATTACGTGGTCCCGCCTTAATTCCATTAAGTGATGGGAAAGGTTATATTAGCAGGATTTTATAACGGATATTTCGCCTATAAAACACATTGAAAAACATTTTATAATCAGTTTCATAAATATAATACAGAATGGCGTGTTCAGATCGGCATCCTGTGGTACCCTCATCCATTATAGAATGCTCGGTGCCCATAATTTGACGCCTTACTGGACAATGTACACCGCAGTTGGAAATTGTACAAATATTGTTTACAGATCAGAATCCCTGCTGTAACTGCGTCTTGCGATAACTGCGACCATTGTAGGATGCTCAGCCCCCTTCACTTGACCCCTTACTGGGATAACCACACACAGAAATCAGGGTCTTCCACAGAAATAATTTAAGGGATGGGGGAAATTAAATTTAGATACCATGCAATGGGTGTAGGAGGGAGTTATCGTTCGGTAGACCAATATTTTTAGGGATCATGATTTGTTCAGATGCTATTTCAAGTATATTTCAACTGTAAATAAATGGATTTTTAAGATGTATATCCTACAAGGAGCTATTTACAGATGGGTATAATGCATTTTACAGGGTTATTAGTGTTTTTAAGGGATAGCGCAGAGAGATCAAAGGATAGGGAGTTAACTAGAGAGTAGGCGGAAATTAGATTTTAGAATTAAACTATAGGGGGAATATGCTCTTAAATGCCCTGTGGAAGAACCTTGAAATATTGCAACTACTGTTAAATTTATTTGTTTTGTTTTTTACAGATCAGATTCCTGGGGATAACCAAGTCAATTACAAGATGCTAGGCGCCCATAACTTCACAGCTTACTGGACCCCATACACTGCTGGAAGAAATAGATCAAACATAACGTACATTTTGTCATATCTGTAAGTTCATAAAGATTGCCAGTCAGGGGTGTAACTCGTTTAAGTTATTTTTGAAATAACTGAAAACAAGTTATTTTCAAGAACAAAGTTATTTCCCTTTGACACAGAGCAAGAGTTCATTCCTCTTACTTATAGTTAGTGAAATAACTTATTTAGGATAATTTCGTCAAAAATCATTTTAGCTTAATGTTGCAGTAATAAAGCCTATTGTTTGGGGCGCTTGTTTCAGCCAAAGTTTTTTGTACTTTTAAGATAAAATTAATCTTCTACCTAAATAAGTTGTATATCGGTGAAACAGACATTTTAGTGGTAAATAAAAATACCATATTTTTCAAAATCGGTTGAGAAATAAAAATTTCATGTGCGAAAGCTGTTTTTGATGGGTCAATGCAAAATTCTGCTGCATGAAAAACTTGAAAAATATTTCCTAGTGGCGGAATCTGACGAAGACGTCCTTTAAACAATCGGAACGTCATTTGGCTTTCTCGCTACTGACGGAAAAGGCCGAGCAATGTTCTGTACTGAGATATTTCGCAGTAGAGCAAACGAGTAGATACAGCTTTTCTATTCCCAGTATTTCCTATATAAATCACAGACAAATATGTAATATAATTGAATAATGATGGTACCATTAGGTATGCTTGCTCTAGGGTCAGTTAGTAAACAAATATGTTATGTTACATGTACCATCTTTAAGAGCTGGCGTACATGATTTCTGAACATTGCGTAAAGGAAGTAATGGCAAATTAATTAACAACAAAGATAAGAGAACCAGGGAAAAATCATACGTTACAGGAAAATTCTAGTTTTGATAGAAAACAGATATAAAAATAGATGAAAATAACTTGCTGCAGTTATTTTGAAAAAAAACACCTAAAAATGTAATAACCTAAACACGTTATTTCAAAAGAAACTTAAATAAGTTACACCCCTGACTGATTATTCTGCGAAGAAAGTTCAGTTGTATCTACATAGTACATGTTTTGGACAGAAAATTATAGCTACATATCCCTACAAAGTATGCATCTTGAAATTCAAAGTGTTTATTGCACTGGGCGTTTTAGCGAGCAGACCTCGGTTTAAAGTCTCATCAAGTCTTCAGTGTTGTAGACATAGGCGATAAGCATGCTTTACAACTTGAATTCCTAGAGAACTCATCTGAAAAACTTGAATGGTATAAACACATATTTTGTAATGTTGAAAGGTTACCGTTCCTCTTGCTGAAATGATATTTTCGTAAACCAGTCTACTGAAATGTAGCATGTCAGTAATATTATATGTATATTAGCGATAAAACATTCACTGGCCTCAGTAGCCGGTTGTCTAGGCGTCGTGTTAGTGCTGGGGAAGGGAGGGTTCAAGCCTACTTATTTCCTTTTATTTTTTTTGAAATTTTCGTTATGGTTTTCATTATTGCTAATGGTAAGGTAGCAATAGTTCCTTTACATTTTTCACTTTGATAACGCAATCTTATAATTACACATTATTAGCTCGACTATACGAAGAATAAGAGAGCTTATGTAATCACCCGAGTGTCGGCGTTGGGGTCGGCGTCGTTTGTCCCACATCATGGTTTGCGTGTAAGCTGTGTTTACAAGTCTATATCTCTTCTGGTTATTTTGGTTCCTGTAACCCATGGGCTCCCATGGAACCCAAATTATGATAGCCCATAAAATGTGTCCCATTTCACATCAAATTTTGCATGTAAGCTGTGTTTACAAGTCTATACAAGTCTATATCTCTTACAATTCTTACCCTAGCACAACCAAATTTGGCCATTAGCTTCCTTATAGCCATATCTTAAGGGCTGCTTAAGTAATTTTGGTTCCAGTAACCCCTGGGCTCCCATGGAACCCAAATTCTGATACTATCAGTGCCCTTAAAATGTGTCTGTTTCACATCAAATTTTGCGTGTAAGCTGTGTTTACAGGTCTATATCTCTTACATTTCTTGTCCTAGCTGAACTAAATTTTGGAAATGGTTTCCTTATAGTATGTTGTAAAGGGTTGGATAAGTAATTTTGTCTTCTGCAAATTCTGGGCTCCCATGGAACCCAAATTATGATGGCCCATAAAATGTGCAATAAAGGCAGATCTAGGTTTGCATGTAAGCATGTATATATCTATAATTTTGGTTTGGGATTTCTTATAGCATTATGCGTCTTATTCATACTTCATCAATATTGGGGCATGGGCTCCCTCCTCCTCGCCCCCCCGCCCCCCCCCCCCCCCCCCCCCCCCCCCCCATCATCCCCCTCCCACCCCCATGATTTTTTTTTTTTTTTTTTTTACATATTCTGTGTTGTTTTAGTCAATTCTTGCTCATATATGTTGCCCCCTCCCTTCACCCCCCCCCCCCACACCAACCCACTCCGGCCTCTCACCCCCACTCAGCCCCCCCCCCCCCCCCCCCCCCCCCCCCCTTGAAACTCTTATTTATTTATTTATTTCTGTGTTGCTTTGTCAATTCTTACACATGTTGCCCCCTCACCCCCACCCTTCCTCCCCGCCCCCACCACACAGTCAAAACTAGAATATTTTTATTTAATTTTTTTTTGCAGGACATACGTCCACTCAGACTATATGTGGCAGAATATCACTGGCATCAAACACACGTTCTACATGGTGTCAGGCCTCCACGCTGCCTACAACTATCACCTGACCGTGTATGTGAATGACACCGGCAGGGTTCTACAGCACTATCGTGTCATCGATGTTACCACGCTTGACGGCTGTAAGTTATACAGAGAGTATAAATAAAATGGGGTTTTACGTCCCCATTAACACTTTATAATATGGTTATATATTGGGACAGCAACCTCAGAGGGAGATGAATTGAATTGGATTGAATGTTGTTAATCAACACAGTATAGATTATTTAGAGCCACCCCAAAAAGAGGGGAAGGATACATAGGAATCCGGGAACCGTGTCTTACTCTTATTATCGTATAGATTCCTGTGGTTCTTTAACGTGCTCGGAGGATAGACCGATACACGGGACCGCCCGGTTTAAGTCCCCATCCGATGGACAAGGCTAAGGGAAAGTGTCTTGCCCAAGAACACACAGACGAAACTCAGTGGCACCACGGAGGATTGAACCCCGGGCCTCCGGCTACAAATCCACCGCGCTACCGACTTCGCCACGCCAGCCCCTCAGAGGGAGATGAGATGAGGGATGAAGTTTTCCATAAAACCTCCACCAGGAAGCGAAAACACGCGTGTCAGAGGTCTGCAGCTCTAAAGCTAAGGCCTTATCCACTAAGCTACCGAGGCCACCTACCATAGATAGTTACCCGAGTAATATCCCACTCCTGAGCAAAATAAAGGCTATTCCAATAAAACGTACCCAGGACCCCAGGAAGGCAATTAAACATCTGTAGGTGAACCCTATTTTCCAGAATTTGGTTCAACTAAATTTTACATCTATTGGTGGGTGGGTGGTTTTGTCAATTTCAAATTGCCTTCCTGGGGTCACATTTATGTTTTAATGGTATAGCCCTAAAGAGAAAGGTTCTTAAGCAATATATGAATCATCTTTTGGACGTATCCCACTGGAATGGTAAGATGAATGTTGCAAATAACACATACTTTATTTTGTTGGAGACAAAGTCTAAAACTCTATTCCATAAGGTATTTTGTTAAAAAATAAAATAAATTAATATTTAATTGTTTACCCACTCGAAATCATAGTTACATAATATATCAGCCGTTTGTTCTATTATTAGTTCTATAGGCACTAAGGCTTCTCTTTTGTTTTATCAATCAATCTGATCGTCGTGTCTCATTTCCAAGATTTCCAAGGAAGGTTTATGAGCATTAGTAATCACTGATTAATATAGAAGTTCAGCGAGATCTTTAACTTGCACAGGGTATAGCTCTCCTTGTAAATAGGAGTCACATTTTTACATCTCCAAAGATGGCATTCTGTCTCGGTACCGAATAAGGTATTAAATAAGTGTGTTTAAAAACAGTGCTTCTGCGGTCAAGAGAGTAAAGACACTGCATTTGACACCTTCTCGCCTCTCACCACTGTGGGTTCGGAACCCCACAGTAACCATTAGGGTGATCTAGCTCCACCACTAAAAATCTACCATCATACATAGCCAAAAATGTGCTGGTAAAATGATGTTAACTGAAACAACACATTAAAAAACACAGGAAGTGACCCCAAAGGGATTCATATCGGGAACCGCTGGATTGCGAGGCAAATATGCTAGCCAATCGGCAAGGGCAACTTTGATGCTCCCTCTCAAATTATAATTCTCCAATATTGAGCCCATCTTTATTATTATTATGAAAGAAAACAAATTATTTAACCCTTAACCCACTAAGCATGACTAGAACAGCCTTTGCATCCATTGTAAACCCAGATTAGCCTGTGAGTTACTCAGGTTTAGGTGTTCAGCTGCTGATCAGTCATTTTCCCCTTTGTCACATAAATGGAATGGTCTTAATTCAAAGAAAGAACGATCCATTATATATCTGTAGCGCGTTAAAGGTAAAAGCATGGTAAACATTGAAGTTTTGTGCTACAAGCTGCTTTTCGTGTTGAAGAAAAAAATTAATTTGTGTTATCAGAGGTTTTTAAAGGTTCAGGGCAGTCCTCCATAAGTTAATAAGGTATATATTGAATATGATTTTTACGTTTTTTTTTTTTCAGTACCGGACAAGCCAGAGAAGGTACAACCGAAGTCCACGTCTGATTCCAGCTCAATACATGTTCATTGGTATCCTCCACAAGTCTATAAAGGCAAAATTACAAAATACAGGGTACGTTCAATGACTTACATGCACAATAGCACATTTAAAGAAAGCATATCAAAAGATGTATATTCTCCAAATGGAAACCTGGCCTAACATGGCTGAATGAGTAATATGTAATTGTATTTTAATAGGCAGTCGGATACTATTCCTTTAGTTGTTGCTACACAGTGTAACTAAACACTCAAAACGATACAATACAGAAACAGCTTTCCTTCATGTTAAAGGGACAATGTCCATAAGTAAGCAGATAATGAGCATAACCAAATAACTGTTCGATTTTTATTCAGTGAAATGTATACATGAAAACTTGAGCATAGACCAAGATAAGTCTGTAGTTACTGTAACGCATTTGTGAGTTCCAAAAAAAAGTTTTTATTTATTGTTTGTAAACAATGGGGACCACAATATTTACATTTGCACCTGATCACGTGACATCCATTAGTGCTGTAGGTTTTCTAAATAGTATGTCTTGCGTAATATGGGAGCGCACTCGACTGTTATTACCCACGAAGGCCATGATTTTTACCCACGAGTGTAATTTTAGTGCGGGCTACGAGTTCAACACCTCAAAGTGGTACTTCCTTTTTTTTATACTGCTATTGAATTCAGAAATCAGCAGAGCTTATGCCGTACGTCTGTCCGTCCGTAAACTTTTTTTGTAGCGACTACTCCTCTGAAACTGCTGGATGGATTTTCATGTAACTTTACAGAAATGTTGCCCATGAAGTCTAGTTGATCCTAGCAAAAAATCATGTTGATAAGAAATCCAAGATGGCCACCAAAGCTAAAAATAGATTTTTAAAAAACAAGTTTGTAGCGACTACTTCTTTAAAACTATAAGTGATATTGATATGGGACTTTTTCTAAAATGATCAGCATGACAAGATGTTGCCTTGTTTAAAATCATTTTGATTCAACATTAAACATGGCTGCCAGCGGCCATCTTTGTTTACAAAGAATTATACAGTAAAAACTTGTAGCGACTACTCGAATTTGCTGGTGCGGTTAACAGGATGCACCTATAGGAAATGTTTGTAAATGGAGTTCGAAGACCAGCCAGATCGGACCATAACAGCGGATGGCGAGTTTTCCGTCGTCCCTCCGTCCGTCCGTCGTTAACTTTTGTCTCGTTAAGACGATAGGACCTTCCTTTTTCATCCGATCTTTACCAAACTTTAACAGATTGTTAATATCAATGAAAGCTTGGACAAGTTCGAAAACCAGCCAGATTGGACCATAACAGCAGAGTTCGGACAAGTTCGCCGATCTTTACCAAACTTTACCAGATTGTTTATATCAATGAAATCTCGGACATTTTCGAAAACCAGCCAGATCGGCCAGAACCAGCGAAGTTATGGCCCGTGATTTTGTTAAAATGCTATTTTTTGCCTCAAAACGATAGGGCCTTCATTTTCCATTTGATCATCACCAAACTTTAATTTTTTGTCGGCGCTACTCCTCCTAAACACCTTGTTAGATTTCGACGAAACTTGGCAGGAAGCATCGGTAAGATGTCTAGTTGTGCACAGTTCACTGATTTTTGACAGAGTTTTAGACCTTTGACATTTTTACTTTAAAATTCTTGCCGGCGTTACTCCTCCTAAATGGCTTGTTGGATTTCTACGAAATTTGGCAGGAACCTACAGTATGATGTTTAGTTGTGTAAAGCGCGGTATATCAATGAGCCGTTTTAGCCAGTAGAGCGTCCACAGGCCCTCTTGGGCCTCTTGTTTTTTTGTGTTTTTTTTTGAAACAGGAAAAAAGGTTAGGGTCGGGACAAAATATAGGGTCGGTCAGAAACCTGAAACACGACTATTTTTTTCTTGGCCTAAGGTAAAAGTTACTGACATTGCCCTTTAATAAACACTGTATTGGCAAGGTGCACTTTGCAAGGTGCACTTTTACACACTAACCTTCATGTGTATAATTAGTTACACAGATTTCCAGCAGTGAGTATGGCAATAGTGCAACCTGTTTGATTTCTTTTCACCCTGAGCTGAAGGTGAAGGTGAAGGGTGAAAGGAAATCGAACAGGTTGGAATATTCCAATACACTCTGCTGGAAATCTGTGTAACAAATTTATCACTCTTTATGGTCATACAACTTTATACAATACAATTCTTCTTTATCAATTAAGCAATGCTGTCGACATGTCCAATAACTCTGACCTTCATTTCGGCAGAGTTATGCCCCTTTTCGTGAAACTTTAACCTGCAACCTAACCTAGCTCGTAAATTGGCAAAATGTTGACCTATGGTCATGAAACTTTATACAGTTCTTCCTTAACAATTATCCAATGCAGATTTATGCACCTTTCATAAACTTTTACATTTAAAAAAAAATCTGCGCCATAATTCATTAAGAATTGCACCGACTGTCTTCAAACTTTATAGATTATAATTTCTGAAATAAGCACATGACAGGCAACACAAGTGTTCCATGGAACACCCTTCTAGTTCTTTGTTTCAGTATTATATTCAGAAACATGTGTAGCTTTAAAACCTCTCTTTGTTTATTTCAGGTATATATCCAGAAAGCATCGTCGACTGATGAAGTCACATACGAGGATACAAAAGATGAATCCACCTCTCTGTCTTTAGATGAGGCCGGTGGACAAAAACTTGTACCCGAAACTAAGTATTCTGTCCAGGTAGGTCCACCACATATTATGTTAATTAATTTATGTATTACATGCGATTCAATGTTGCAATGAAACCTGGCATGCCTAGTTGCACATATTGTCGCCATGTTATGGTTGAATGATTTTGGCAGAGTTATGGCCCTTTAAAGGTTTTAATACGCAAACTTTGTCCGGACTAGTTCTCCTAAACTCCTGGAGGATTTCAGCAAAACTTGGCAGGGATGATGAGTACCAAGCCTAGTTGCGCATGATTTTTGGCAGAGTTATGACCCTTTAAAGGTTTTAATATACATACTTTGTCATGACTATTTCTCCTGAACCTCTGGCCTGATTTCAATGAAACTTGGCAGGGATGATCAGTACCAAGCCTAGTTGTGCATATCTTTTTCATGTTCCGGTTAAATGATTGACGGTGGAGTTGTGGCCCTTTAAAGTTTTTAATACACAAACTTTGTTTGGACGTTCTCCTGAACCACTGGTCGGATTTCATCGAAACTTGGTTTCGCATATTGTTGTCGTGTTCCAGTTGAATAATTTTTGCCAGAGTTATGGCCGTTTAAGGTTTTAATGCACAAACTTTGTCCGGACTAGTTCTCTTGAACCACTGGCTGGATTTCATCCTAGCTTGGTAGGGATGATCAGTACCAAGCCTAGTTGCACATGTCATCGTCCTGTTTCAGTTAAATGAATTTTGGCAGATGTATGGCCCTTTCCCCAGTTGGGGAGACATCTGTTTTTATTAAAAACAACCTCTAGTTATGTTTTTATGATGACTGGTGCTATCATAATTATTTTTTTCATGATTTTCTGATGCTAGCATTATGCTATGCCTATCTCGATGTTTAAATCAACGGGATGAGATCATACTCTGTCTATTACCTGTTGTTTGGATTGCTGATGTTTAACTGTTATTTTGAATGATATCTCATTGTTATGTGACTGGTATATAAATGTAATTTTGATATCTTGCAACAGGTGACGGCGTTTACATCCTTCGGGGAAGGTTCGCCTTCTGACACGGTTAACGTGACATTTGGTGCAGATGGTATCGCGTCTTACGTTGGTGGTTTACAGGGCATCCCCATCAATAACCACTCCATCAAACTGACTTGGACGGCTCCCAGCACAGATACAGAGAAGATAGATAACTATATAGTCGAGCACAAGGACTTGTGGGGAAACAAGTACATTAAGAAGACCACTGATAAGCAAATGACGAGTATGACGAGTAAGAATTGATGCTGTATAACAAACAGTGAATTTTCTTAACTACATGCACAGGCACCTGTGTTTAAGTTAGCAACATATATCTTTATGCCCTCTTTTCAGTTCTTTTAGAAATAAGAGAAAATATACGTTATTTTACAATTAATACACTCGTCTGAAACTAATTTTAAAGGGACACATGGCAATCATGATTTTTTTTTAAAACTCTCGACATCCCATTATTTTTTAGCTTAGCAGATCACAGATCATGGAGCTTAGGCCATGGTGCGTCATTCGTCCGTCCGTAAACTTTTTTTGTAGCGACTACCAAATCTAAAAAGAAAGATTTTTAAAAAAGAGGTTTGTGGCGACTACTTCTCCGAAACTAAAGTGGTAATGATATGGGACCTTGACTAAAATGATCAGCATGATATAACGTTGGTCCATGACGAAAATCATTTTGATTTGACGTCAATCATGGCCACCAGCATCCATCTTTGTTTACATAGAGTTATATAGGAAAATCTTGTGGCGACTACTCTGAAACCACTCGATGGATTTTTATGAAACTTTATAGGAATGTTGCCCATAAGGTCTAGTTGATCAAAGAAAAAATTCAAGTTGATGTTAAATCCAAGGTGGCCACCAGAGCTAAAAATAGATTTTTAAAAAGTTGATAGGGACTACTCCTCCAAAACTATTCTGATACTGATACCTTTACTAAAATTATCAACATGACATAATGTTGCTCCTTGATGAAAATCATTTTAATTTGACGTGAAACATGGCCACCAATGGCCATCTTTGTTTTCAGAGAGGTATATACGAAAATCTACTACTCCTCTTAAACAACTTGGAAGGTTTTTTATAAAACTTTATAGGAATATCTATCAAACAGTGCATAAGTTTAAATTGCATAAATAATTTAAATTTGCACTTAAAAGAAATGTTGAAAATCAAGTCACGCGCTCTAATTTCCATTTAGAAATATTCTCTGTGCGCTTTAAGTCTTAAATTTTAAAAATCTCAGGATTTTGTATTCGAACATTTTGGCAGGCCTGTAGGCCTGTATTGTACCAATGATAGATATATACAAAGTATGGAAGAATAAGAAGAAAAAATTTAAGATCGCAATTTGTCCCTTTAAAAGTTCAAACAATAATTTTTCAGGAGGACAGTTATCAGAATCAGTACTGTATAACTGTATTAATAGTTATTTTTCTATAACAAATTTGTTGTTGTTGTTGTTGTTGCCTCATGAGAACAATTTTATCTAACAGTTGATGATCTTTGCTCGGGAACTGCGTACGGATTTTCTGTGGCCGTAAATAACAAGAAGTTAGGTCCGGGACCAGAGCTGTATATCACAGCCATGACCAATGGTAGGTTGTTATACATCGTCTGATACTCGTGTTATAACATAATCTCCGGTGGGTATCCATGATGGTTGTTAGGATGTAACTGATACATTTGAGTGACTCATAGATTTATTTGCATGACAAAAGCTAGTAATTGTGAGTTTGATCAACATTTGTAAAAAAAAAATGTGTCATAAATTATTTTTTTTTAAAAATTAATCTTGTTGTGTATCATTATCATGTTCTTGTCAATTCACTTTTGCATAAATTTAAAAAAAAATCTGCTCTGTAATTCTTGAATGATTGCACAACCTGTCTTCAACTTTATCATTAGATTGTCCTTCTGAAATAAGCACATAGATTGTCCTTGCTGAAATAAGCACATGGCAGGTGACAGACACCCCTTTGTCACATAAATGGAATGGTCTTAATTCAAGGAAAGAACAGTCCATTATATATATGTAGTGTGTTAATGATTAAACAAGTAAACAATACAGTGTTCTTTCAAATGTATAACCTAATATGAAGTACCATGCAGCTGCTTTGTTTTTGTACATGTTTATAGATAGAGGCCATTACGTGGTCCGAGTATTAACTTTTATACCCATCCAACCCCTTCTCCACGAAGCGAAACCGGGGTTGGCTGGGGTATGAAATAAAACCTTGATTTCCACTTAAACAGTCTGCATATTGTAAAATTAAAACATGTAAAAGGTAATTTTAAACAGGTGATCGCATTTTTCAGTAAAACATGTTACCCTAGAACCGGTTTAAACCCCCAGTGGCCTACTTTGCCACTGACCGTTCCAAGGCGGTAGCCCTATTGTCAACCCTTTTGTGTTTGTGTTTTCTCTTGCATTTAATATTGCCTTTGCCTTCTTGTTTGTCTGTTTGCGTGTTTGTTTCTGTGTTTTGTGGTTGACTGTCCTCCTTGAATGCTACTTTCCCTGTCCGATCTTTTTGTATTTCTTTAAATATGTTTTATTGTCAAAATATTGTCGTTATAAAATCCTACTAATATAAGCTTTCCCATCGCTTAATGGAATTAAGGCGGGGCTATGTAATGTTTTAATTAATATTGACACAAGTGTTACGTGGAACACACTTTTAGATACAATTATCTTGTATTAATTAAATTAATATCAAAATCTATTAGAAAAAGGCATATTTAAGATGAAGCAATGATCAGATGTAACACCAGATCTGATTGGTTGTTTTGCAGGTACTGAAGTGAAGGAACCCTCCAATATTACACTGGATCTGATTGGTCCCACCATGGTGAATGTCTCCTGGCCATTGCCCGAGGGAGTAACTACTTCTGAGGTACATTTTATGTCTGAGTTACTTGTTATGTGTAATAACAGCTTAATAATTAAATAAAAAAAATGCATTCACTTGATACTTTCTTTGAAAAAAAAGTGTCATTATATCCCCGCTTTTACAAAGTGAAGTGGGGGCTATAAAGGAATCACGCTGTCCATAACGTCCTGTCGCGTCCTATCAGATAATACATTTTTTTGTCATGTTGTATTGTGTCGCGTCGCATCGCATCGCGTGCCACAACAAATTTTGATTACTTGCATTCCTAAAACAATTTGGTTTAAACATATTTTACTTCAACATTTTTACAAAATATATATATTGGTACAGTACATAGTTAATAGGATTGGAACGAAAGAAAAATCTTAAAACAGTTTCAAATGGGTTGTTCTCAAACGTCATATACACATTACAACTTGTCAAAATGTGGGGTATTCATCGCCTTCAGTGATATTTCTAGTTCCAAATAAATTTTAACTTTTCGATCGCACACATCGGGTATATGGCTATTCCGCCGTCTGAAAATACACTGAGAGCTATTCCATTAAAACATACATGAGATCAAGGAAAGGCACTTTTGAAATTGAACACCATAGAACCAAATTTCAGAACATAGATGTTTATTAAATTGCCTTCCTGGGGTCCCTGGTATGTTTTGATGGAATAGCCCTGACAATATTTATCTTTCTTTCATTTTCCCATCCTCCCAAGGTGGTTAGTATGTCTTTTGATGTCAAGACTGCAGGCAAGGACATACTTGGGGTTCAAAAGTCAATTTTTGGTTAATTTGACTTTTTATGCACCCACAGGGAGGGGGCGTATAGTAATTGCAACATCTGTCCCTCCATTAGTCCGGATAGACATTCCTTTGTCCGTCCGAAACAATCATGTGTCAGCCAAGACTTCAAAAGTACTGAAGGGAATTTTCATGAAACTTTCTCTGATGTTAAAGGGACACACGGCAATCTTTATTTTTTAATAACTCACGGCTAGTTTTTCTGCATAACTTGCATTTGATTTATTTTAATGTAACCAGGGTAAAAGTAAAACTGGTACTGGATATATAAATCGAGACACCCATTTGAAACACTTCAAGATTGCCTTGTGTCCCTTTAATCACAATGAGAAGCTGTGTGTCAGGTCATTACCGTAAAGGTCAAGGTCACACTTGGAGGTCAAATGAACTTAAATGGTATTTGTCACTGGTGACATTTCCTGTTGATCTTATCTTTTCCTATGACAATTCCATGTCTTCACCAATAAATAAAATGTGAATAAAAATTATCTACACTCAATGGCATTATTCGTGTGACGTATTCTTGAACAAGGCTCCGGAACGTAACACACCTGCTCCTGAGAATACCCATCAAGTTTTTATGTCCTTTGATGGCAAATAATTCTCCCACTCCTACCTTACTCATGGTAAATATCTGGGCAATGAGGAAACAGACATCTTGCACATGAGAATGTTAAACTAATGTCTGGGAAATGAGGAATTGGGAAATAAGGAATTGGGAAATGAGGAATTGGGAAATGAGGAATCGTGTCAGGCTAATGTATTAACATTTTGTTTTGTTGTACCATGTATGTTTAAAGCTACAGACACCCCATATATCAATTGATCGCGTGTCTTTATTTGCAACTTCATGTTCACCAGCTCATGTCGAAATCGGGTATTTAAGCGAGCAAATATAGCACATGAAATCATTTACTGTATATACATCGACCAGTGCACATCGTACCTATACTCAGGTAACAGTAATTTTTACCAAAAAAAAAGTTAACTTCTTTCGGGGCTCGAACATACGACCTTCTGATTTCAAGTCCTGTGCTCTATCCACATAACTACAACGCTACTTGAGTAAATAGTATACTAACTACCATATATTATGAGGCAAATTTGAACGCAACTAAAGATGGATCAATAAATATGCAGTCCATATTGTCGCACGTGTAAATTAACATTGCCTAGTGTAATACTGTATCTTATCAATATGAAACTAATACTTTGTCTCAAATCAACCATATATCGACTTGTTATTTAGCGTTTGATGAGTTTGTGTGCGCGTTCTTGTTATTATGTAATGCGTATTTAGTGTTTAAAATGCTACAAAATACCAATAAATAGCAGTGGTCTAGAGGTTCATCGTACATCTTTCAAATCTTACAAGTGCAAGGCTGTGGTTCAAATCCCATTCTGGGCAACTATTTTTTTATCACATATATATTCTGGAGCCGTATATTTATCGATATTACCTGTACGTAGGCTAAATAAAAATGTGAAATTTTACGTATCGATTTCTCCTTATATACCGACTTTTGGGGTGTTCGTCGATTTGAAACTACTTCACACGTGACTCATTTATATTCATGAGTTATTACCAGTTAAAATAGGGACTGTACAGCTTTAAATGCTATTGTTAATAGTAATGGCATGCTCTATACCATTATCTAAACAAATAGTTGTTGAAAGACTTGTCGGAAAATTACCTTTGGTTAATTAGAGCCGCCCCATAGAACGGGATGGATATAGAGAACTCCCTGAACTGTGTTGCTATCGAATAAATAACTAGCTTGGAGGATAGCCTCCAATACACAGGATTGCCAGGTTTATGCCTCCATTTGGCAAAAGAGGCTAAGGGAAGTGTCTTGTCTAATTATAGGACACATGGAATTGAATTGAATTTTATAGTCACGCCAACAGCTATGGTCATATGCCAACTCTCCAGCTTCTATTTGTGGAGAAGACCAATGGGGCCACTCTGGGCAATTTTCATCACTCCAGGCAATTTTCATGCGCGGGCGGGCACCTGGGTAGTTCCACCGACGTTCTGCAAGCCAGCTGGATAGCTTCCTCACGTAAAGATTCCTAGACCCATGAGGGATCGACCACATGGTGGTTGGGGACAATTGATTTCAAGTCAAAGACTAACCACTGGGCCACGGACGCCCCATAGGACAACGGACCCATGGAACAGTGAAACTCTTATCCGTGACCCAGTGGTGACAGTGAAACTCTTATCGGTGATCTCTGAATTCAGAGTCTACCAATGCTGATTCTTACGAATATCAGTGAACGATTTACTTTATTTCAGAATTTCACAGTTTACTACGACTACAGGTCTCAGGACATGTATTCATCTAAGATCTTGACCGATGCGGACAATATGTCTACAACAACTACGTATGCCGTAATAAGCAACCTTCGAGCGTGCGATGGTTACATATTCAGAGTTGCAGTGACGGGGTCCGGGAAATGTAACCTGTCTCCAGCCGTTCTTATACAGACGAGCCCAGGTACGTGTTGTCGTAATGTCACCATTATATATAATCTGTAGTCATTTGGAAACCCGATTAAGATATCTGTGTAAAACCAGGCTCGTGTATCAACCTTACCAGTGTTTTTTTGTCTGTTGTCTTAACATGCACTTCTTTAAATGGATGTTATTCCTAATTTGCTTTGCTCGTTTTGGCTGCTATATAACTCCAGTTACATATGGGCCCCTAAAAAGCTGTAGAATGGAGCCAGTTCAGACAGTTATCGCCTATTGCCAAATGGCATATATCTTGATCAGTCTTCTCAAATCGGTTCTTTCCTGGAGGTTTTTATTATAGCATATTTGATCTTGGGCGATCTACTTTGCAAGTATCCTAGTCATTTGGCCTACAAGGTACCGCCTCCTGATAGGCCTACCTGCTGCCTCGTGCTAGGCCTATTTGCCACCTGGTACTGGGGCTTACCAGGTATCGCCCCTTGCTGATGCTTACCAGGACATGCTGGATACTGTTTCTTGCTGGGCATTCCGGTACCGCCTAGTTCTGGGGCCTATCGTCTGCCATGTGCTGGTACTGCCTCATGCTGGGGCATCGTTCTGGGGCTTTTTCCAGTATAGCCAAAGTCAAATAGTCAACAAGCATACGGTAAATTGGCTACAAGTGAAGCCCAATAATACCAAAAGTAAAACTATTGTTACTGTATTAAGATAATAAATTGTAATCAGAACATATTCTTTTAGTTTCTTCTTCATTTCCTGTCCATTTGAGCTCTTTAAACTGAACTTCAGTAATACTTCTATATTAGGTAGAATCCCCTCAATTATGCAGAGTGGTTTCACACATGACCTTGACCTTGACTTTTGTGGTCATACACTTCATCAGTTTTACGTTAAGTTTTTGCGATTGGGTTTCTCAGCAACTATATGCGCTAGGTCACTCAAACTTGAATCATTCTTGTATTATAATGTGTACTTCAGCTTAAGTAGAGCTGTGCAAATAACCAGGGCCCCGTTTTATGAAACAACTTACGACCATTTTGATCCTAAATCAATTTCTTAAATGCTTCACTATAAATTACACTTTTCAAATAAACGTGATTTTATTTCATGTTCTTATACATGTGATAGTTCTGTGCTCACATAATTGTCTACATTGAATGCTTCGGTGAACAAAGTGAAGTATTTTAAAATTTGAGGCTTATCGTAAGATGTTTAATAAAACGGGGCCCTGAACATTTAGGGGTCAATTACTTCATCAACAGTTGTAACGGTCAACTTTGTTTCTCAGGAAATAAAGGCACTAGAGCTTTCGCAATTCAGTCCATGTAGGTAGAGGTATGATTTCACAGATCTTTATACTATAGATGCTGACTTTATGGTTTATTTTTCAGATGACAAAGCAGCTCCTGAAGATTTAGAATTTACGATGATAAATAAAACATCAGGAAATCTTACCTGGCATTCATCATGTCCCTTTGACTTTGAAGATACTGTAAGTCATACAGTGCTTTGGGGGGTATAGAATCACTTGGGTTAAACGTCTAATTTTAAAATGAAAGGAAAATGTTTATTTAATTTCTGATTTAGATTTACCTTTTTAGTTGTATGATAGCAAAATTTCTAAAATTATTGTCCGGAAATTGTGATTTTTTAATAGGCGTTTTTGCACCAATATTTACATAATTTCATTTTATCCTTATAAGTGCCAAACTTCAACAAGTTACCTTAATTGATGATTGCATTTTGGCTTTTGTCCCTAACATTTGTTAAAACAGGAAATATTTACTTCTGAGTTTATTGTGACAGTATGAATTTTTCGTTTCAAAAACATACTTCATTCAGGTAGTATAAAATCATTTTTTCTGAGAGGTGTGCACGTAGTGATATGTTTTGCAAGGAAAAATGTCCCAACAATTTCACCGTTGAATAAATGTATGCTTATATGATATATATTCAAGCCTGGAAAGTTTTAAAATAATCTAAAATATATAAACTGAGAAAATTGAATTTAAATAGAAATGATTCTTTACTACCAATGATTCTATACACCCCAAAGCACTGTATATTGCCTAACCTGTGCTAAAAATTTCATAAAACACCATTCAAACAACTCTTTTAAAATTGAAATCTATTAATTTCTTACATCCTTTTAAAAGCATGTCCCTTGTCACTCATTTATTTTGAATCGAGTAAATACTCGATGCAAGCAATAGTTACATGGAGCTGTATGTACATGATGTATGTAAGTGAATGGTGCACTGCTTGTCTGATTTCAGGGTTACGTGGTACACAGGATAGACGACAACAAGACGACAATCCAAACCCAGCCATACCTGAGGACAAACAAGACATCATTGTTCTTGGTGTACAAGAGTCTTATTCCAGGGGCAAACTACACATTCACTGTTCAGAACACCAACGATGGGGCGAAAATGTCCGAACCAAAATCAGTCGCAATAGGTATGGAATTATAACCTCATTTTGGGGACAAACCTCACAGGGGCTAAAATGTCTAAACCAATATCAGTTGTAGTTGATAAGAAATTATATGGTCGGACTAAACATTAACTATACAGAAAACCACCAACTGGGCTAAAATCAGTCGTATACCGACTGGGTAAGAAATTAAAACCTCATTTTTGGGACAAATGACACATTCACTCTACACTCAGAACACCAACAGTGGGCTAAATGTGTGAACCAAAGTGAGATATAGTAAGGGATCTTAACATCATTTTGGAGAAAAACTAAACATTCACTGAACAGAACACCAACAAAGGGGCAAAAATGTCCGAACCAATTTTAGTCGTAGTTGGTAAGAAATCATAACGTCATTTTTGAGGACAAACGACATATTCACTGTTCAGAGCACCAACAAATTTAAAGGGGCTGAAATGTAGGAGTAAGAGAGAATAAATTAACCTCATTTGGGATAAACTGTACAGAACATCAGTGAATGAATAAATGAATGAATGACTGTCTTTATTTATAAAGGGTGACCCAATTAGCCAACACTAATCTCCCTTAGGGCCCTCTCTAAAGGGGATAAAATGGGCTAAAATGTCAGAACCAATATCAGTCATAGTTGGTAAGAAATTGTTACCTCATTTTGTTATCATTTTGTGGTCAAAAGACACCAAAGTCAGGTAGGTTTGGTAAGAAATTGTTACCAAATTTTGGGTGCAGATGACACCAAAGTAAGTCGTAGTTGGTGAGTAAAAGATAATAGTCTCATTTTGGGACAAACCACTTACCTGTAATCACTGTACAGAACACCAACAAATCACCTAAAATTGTATGAACCAAATCAATCATGTGTATCTTAAGAACTAACGAATAAAACTGTACTTTTAATTGGCACATATACATTATTATATCACTTGATAGACAGTTTAGTAGTGAAATTATATTTCAGATCCTTACGATGCACCAACTGACCTGCGCATTGTGACGAAGACTGTTAACGGCGATACAGGATCACTGAACTGGTTGCCGATAAAAAATATACCCAAAGGCAAATTCATTGTAAGCCACTATTTATTTAAAGTATTTATGGTGTTGAAACTGGCAAAGACTCATCTCTTGCACAGACAGTGCAGAAATTTCACCAAAAATTGCCCGACTTTCTCGGACGAGTTCGATAATGGGCCATATCAGACCAGTAACACAAGAGTTATGACCCCTGAATAAGCAAAAAATGGAGTTTTTCATATTGTTTACATGATAGAGGCCACATTTCTTGTGCAATCTTAACCAAACTTGCAGAGAATGTATATAACCATAAGATCTCGAAAGTGTTCGATAATGGGTAAGATTGGACCAGTAAGACCAGAGTAATGGCCACCGAATTAGCAAAAAAGGCAATTTTACATGTTGTTAACACGATACAGGCCACATGTCTACATGTCTTGAGCAATCTTAACCAAGCTTATGGGAGTTGTCTGTCATCAGTCGTCCGTCCGTCCATCGTCCGTCGTTAACTTTTGTCTCATTAAAGACGATAGGGCCTTCATTTTTCATCCGATCTTTACCAGATTGGAGTTTCATCGGTGTGTTCTTGAGCAAGGTTCCCGGATTCCTATGTTTAACATAGAGTTACATAGGAAAAAAATAAAAAAAAATATCTTCTTCTCTGAAACTACAAGAGCCAGAGGTTTAATATTTTGTATTTACCATAAGTTTATGGTCCTCTACCAAGTTTTTCAAATGATGACCCTGGAGTCAAAATTGTCCCTGTCCCCGGGGTCACATGTTTTACAAAGGCTTATATAGGAACAAACTTAACAAATCTTCCCTGAAATTACAAGAGCCAGCGGTTTAATATTTTGTATTTCGACGGAACTTGCCAGGAAACATGGGTAAGATGTCTAGTTGTGCATATCTCGCTTTTATTCTGGTTCGCTGACTTTTGACGGAGTTATGGCCCTTTGACATTTTTACTTTAAATTTCTTGTCGGCGCTACTCCTCCTAGATCTTGTTAGAACGACAGATTTATGGCCCTTGATTTATTGAAAATGCTATGTTGTATTTTCCTTCATTAAATCTGTAGCTACTTAATTTTTTGTCTGATCTTTACCACATTTGTTTAGAATGTTAATATCAGTAAAAGCTTAAACAATTTGCCTGATTCATACTCTATAGTTTTAGTTCATCTTGTTAACATGACAGAGGCCACATTTCTTGAGCAATCTTAACCAAACTTGCACATATTTTATATGACCATAAGATTTCGGAGAAATTCAACAATGAGCCAATACTCAGATGAGCGCTACAGGGCCATGATGGTCCTCTTGTTGTTATATCTGTGTCTCTTGATAATAAAAGATAAAACAGAGGCTTTTCATGGGTTTCTAGAAATCTGACTGAAAATTGACAAAAACTGATATTTTATATTCTAAATATGGGTATTGCCAGCAGCTGTGTCTCGCAATAGTAAGTTACATATCAAGATCGTATCACGATTGTATCGCCAAATTAGTCATGTGAAAGATTGAAGAAGAATTGAGCCTACTCTATTTTAACAAGGGAATAAAATAACACGGCATAAAGTGCAGTATATTAATTATGTTGTACAAAGGCACTCTCACCTTCTTTGTTTGATTAATCCATCCATTCAGTACTTTATATCTATAATAACACTTTAGAACAATCTATGCATTGGCTTATAATTACACAAGTTTTAAAACCGCGAAATTGCTATAATCAGTACCAACGTGGCATTTAACATGGGTAGAGTGGGTTATTCTATTTTTATAGTCTTTTCAAGTTAGCCGACAAGTATTGCGATACAATGTCTGTGTTTGTTTCAACTTCAAATGATGTTCTAAGAGTTGATAAAACTTCTAAAAAGCATGAAGCTGCTTTTGAGATTGAACGACGAGAAGCAATTAGAATACAGTAATTAATGAATATCACCCCACCACTAATTCTTAACCCTTAACCCGCTAAGCACGACTATAATGGCCTTTGCATCCATTGTAATCCCAGATCAGCCTGCGAGTAACTTGCAGGCTGATCAGGGTCCGGCGGCTGATCAATCATTTTCCCAAAAAGCACCCCTTTGTCACATAAATGGAATGGTCTTAATTCAAAGAAAGAACAGGCCATTATATATATGTAGCGAGTTAACACTGTCCGTAGATATTAGCATAACCAAATAACTGTCTGACTTTTATTCAGTGAAATGTATACATAAAAACATGAGCATAGACCCAAAGAAGTCTGTAGTAAAACATTCGTGAGTTCAAAAAAAAAAGTTTTAATTATTATTTGTAAATAAGGACCCACATTATTTACATTTTCTGCTGATCACGTGACTGCCATTAGCGCGTTAGGTTTTCTACATAGTATGTATTGCATAATAGGTATGGCCCGCTTAGCTCAGGAGCGACGTCGACTATTGCATGCACACTATTATTACCCGCGAGTGTAATTTAAGTTTAGGCTGATAAATGCGATGCGGTACTTTTTTTTGTACCGAGATCGAATTCCGTCAAACAATCTTGCTTTTAATTAGTAAATATACAATAATGTTTAATGTGTCATTTTGTGCTTTTAATTAGTGTGTGTTTTATTAGCTAAACGTTACAGACAGTGTCCCTTTAAGGGTTAAGCGCCAAAACATAATGAATGAGCCTAAAAATGGCTCCTTATTTGCCAGACAAATCATTTACACTCTAACATTTGCTATCCTAGGTTATGCACCAAGGTTAATTGAAGCATTTTACGCCCCATTCTACTGACTGATGTACCCACTTTAAAATAAACTCCGTTTGTATACGTTACGTGTCTTTATTTCAGGGATATGAGATACTGCTATGCAGTGCTAACATCGGAGAAAAAAACTGTCAGACAGACTCGGAATATAAACACTACGCCTTCAGCCCAACAGAGGCAGTAGATTATAATGGTCTGGCGACAGGAAAGACTTACTATTTCAAAGTGAGGCTAGATAAAATCGATGGTTACTATGGTAGCATGAGTAGGTCTACGGATTTGCCAGTAAAAGGTGCGTTACTTTTCATCTGCCTGCCTGCCTGCCTGCCTGCCTGCCTGCCTACCTACCTACCTGCCAGCTTGCCTGCCTGCCTACCTACCTGCCTGCCTGCCTGCCTACCTGCCCACCACTACCCACCCACCCACATACCTACAATCATGTCCTAACTACCTACCTACCTTTCTACCTGCCTGCTTGCCTACCTATCTACCTACCTACAGACCTACCCACCTACTTAACTCATTTACCTTACCTACCTAAATCTCTCCCTCCGTCCTGACCGACCGTCTGACTAATTTGTCCAATCTTCATAGCTTTTTGTAAGAATTTACCCGCTCCAACAACAATGGTATGAAAAGCACAAGAATATTGCTTTCTGATATAAACTGATAACCATGGTATACTGCAATGTGGGCCAGTGGTAGAGCATTGGGCTCGCATGTGGGAGGTCGTGGCTTTAATCCCCGGCCGAGTCATACAAAAGACTTCAGAAAAATGTACTAATAGCTGCCACGCTTGACGTTAGGCTTAATTCTAATACTGATCGACCCGGTGTCAATATAATGTAACTGGGTGGGGTATCATGGCATGTGTTTACGGCATGGTATTCCAGTGTGGCAGTACTGCAAAGTTGAGCATAGAGCTTGGAGCTCACTGCTACAAGAAGACACCGTCATGATGTGACCGAACGCATGTTAAAAGTGGCGTTACGTTGCCTACATATCTAACCATGGTACATACTATTGTTGGTTTTGTGGGAATCATGTAATTTAATTTGCTAAACATACTGCGTATAATGCTTTAATGTGTTGTATTGTGATATACATTTTGTTTCTTTTTTCTCCTTATTTATCTTGTAAATACATTTTGTTTCTTTTTTCTCCTTATTTATCTTGTAACTATTTGACTTCTTTCAACAATGATATAAAACAACATAACATGAAAACAAAGAAAACTTAAACTCATACAGGAAAATATGGAGATATATTTCATGATTAACTTAGTTGTGGCTGGGATAGAGCGCATAATCTGGATTACTGAGCCGAGATGCTAACCATTGCACTATGACACCACCTGATTCCCTTGGAAGTTGACATGCTTATAATTACGTTTATATATGACATGATGTTGACATGATTTTCACAGTAGAAATCTTTTTTCCTGTACCCCTGTATAGGATTCCAGCTGTCCATCACGTCACGTCCTGCCAGAATCTGTCACGTCACGACCTGTAACATATTTTTAGCTCTAATGGCCGAAGGCCAACAGAGCTTAGGCGATGGCGTTCTTACGTAGGCTACATAATGGGGTTGTTTTTCAGTTTAGGTATGTCTTCTGTGGTAATTTTGGTTTATGGGGATAACCACATGATACATAACTATTATACTTGTTCAGAATGACACTATGAGGTGGTTCTAGGAATGTCAAAATACTATTATTTTGTGGGGTTATATGAATAACTCCACTAAGAAAAATATGAATAACTCCACTAAGAAAAAAATGCACAATGTCGCTCTCGTCTGTATGTCCGAGTTGTCCGTCCGTCCGTTGTCCGTTAACTTTTGTCTTGTTTACGCGATAGGGACTTCATTATTAATCGGATCTTTACCAGTGTCTTTATATCAATGGAAGCTCGGATGAGTTCATAAACTAGCTAGATCTGATTTGTAACACCAGAGTTGTGGCCCTTGTTTTGCTGAAAAATGCCATATTAAGCCTTGTTTACACTCTAACACCTTAATATTGTATTTGATCTTTACCAAATTTTGCCAGATTGTTAATGTCAATGAAAGCTCGGACAAGTTTGAAAAACAAACAGATAGGATTAGTTTAACCAGAGTTATGGTCCTTGATTTGCTGAAAACACCATATTCTGCCTTGATAACACTCTTAACATCTTCTTTTATTATTTGATCTTTAACAAACTTGCACAAATTGTTAATATTAATGAAAGGTCGGATACGTTTGAAAACCAGCCAGATCGGATTGGTAACACCAGAGTTATGGCCCTTGTTTTGCTGAAAAATGCCATTTTCTGCCTTGTGAACACTGGCACCTTCATTTATTATTTGATATTTACCAAACTTTCACAGATTATTAACAGCAATGAAGTCTTGGACACATTTGAAAACCAGCCAGATCGGAGTTATGGCCATTGATTTTCTGAAATATGCTATAATTTGGCCTCGTTAACACAACATGGCCTTCATTTTGCATCGGATCTTTTACAAACTTTACTTGATTGTTAATATCAATGAAAGCTCAAACTGACTTGAGAACCTGCTAAATCTTATTAGTAACACCGGAGTTACCGCCCTTGATTTAGTTAAAAATGCTCTGTTTTGTCTCATTAAAACAATAGGCCCGTCATTTGGCCGGATTTTAATGAAACTTTGCAGAAATGATCAGTACCAAATTTAGTTTTGCATATCATCACCGTGTTCCCGTTGAATGATTTTTGGGGAATTAAGGCCTTTTAAAGGTTTTACTACATAAACTTTGTTTTAAAAGAAGTACTGATGGGAATCTTATGACGACAACCCTTGATATAAGAGCCGTTTTAGCCAGTAGAACATCCACAGGCCCTTGTGGACCTCTTGTTTATTTTGTTCTTGTATTTCTCAAACAGTTTCCAATGGATTGTTTTACCAAACTTCATATACACCTAACAAATGACCTTATGTCACTTTACATCACTTCAATGGCTATATAAAAAAGCAGGCGTATTCATCACCGTGAGTGATAGTTCTATTAAAAAATAGATTGAAATTTCTCGTAATGAATATTTTTTAGTTCATAATCCTTTTTTGGACCTGGTGAAAAGCACAATATTTTTCTTGTTTTCATTCTTTCTTATGTTAAAAGGGTGAGTAATAAGTCCAACAGTTAGTGCCTTAGACTAGTAAACCAGGAATCATGGGTTTGATCTTTCAGATGAGACTATAAACCAATGGCTCTGTATCACTATGACCTCATTGTAAACCTGGCATACATTGATTGCCAATTAATAATTTCAGTCAAAGTGCTATCTATGATGATTTTCATTTTAGCTTTAAGCACGGACAATAGTCAAATAATCTCCTTGTCGAAGACAAACCTGATAGCGATTGGCGTGTCCGTGGCAGTGGTTGTCGTCGCCCTGGCAACAATACTCACGTGCTTCGCCATACGTCACCGACGACTACAGAGATCCTTCCACGCCTTCGCCAGCAGTCATTATGTCTCCAGTACTGGCACCACGACTTTCTCCGCGGCAGAAGAACTAGGTATGGATTGTTTTGTATTTAACATAATATTTTAGCACATTTTAGGCTATGTTTGATAGTCGATCATTTATATCTGGTGGAGGCAGACCACCCACTTATTCCTGGGTTGAACCAGTACTGTATACCTCCCACCATCCATCTGTAAGAATCGACTTTTCTCACTTACAAGTTGAGCTCCCAGTGGGATTCGAACCCGCAGAAGTGAGAGGTGAGAAGGTTTACAAATCAGTGTCATTAACCCCTCAACCACGGAATCGCTTTTCATTTCGAAACGTGAAATGAAACTAATGTAACTATATATTAATAAATGAGATACAGTAAAACTTGCTTATAACAAATTCCTGGGGACCTCCGAGCACGTTAAAGGACCATAGGAATCTATTCGATAATAAGAGTAGGGCAGGTTCCTGGATTCCTATGTATCCTTCGCCTCTCTCTGGGGCGGCTCTAAATAACCTATACTGTGTTGATGGTACAATAATGTAACAAATTCATTTCCACAAAGGTGTTTTTGCTTATCATAAACGATTGACAAGTCATAATAGCAAATGTAATGGCGTATTTGTACTTGATAGATGCTCACGCTTTAGAAATTATATCAAACAAGCTGTCAAACAACCAGTTTGTTAAAACTATTTAATTATATTATATAAGTGCAAACACCACATAGCACCTTCACAATTCAATCAGTTTGCCTTGCTTTACCTTTAAGAACATTGTGAAAAAAATTGCACTTCTCCTGCCCTGAAGTTTGATATCGGAAAAACACCGAAAGTTATTGTAAACAAAATGGCCGCTATAGAAAAAAATATTTATGCTGATTTCTTTGAATGGGGCATGTAAAATTGCTTCACTATAACCGAGAAGGAGCTGGCTGCAAAATTAAAAAAACACTTTGCTATAACAGAGAATTCGCTATAACCGAGTTCGCTATAAGTGAGTTTTACTGTACCATAGTTTGTACAGAGCCTTATATTTGTTGCAGTTCACATTCACTATTCATAAACGCTACGAAATGTCAAAACCAACGTTTGTAAAATTATGACATTGTGTAGCAGGTTGTTCAAGTGCATGTTGATAAATCAGCATGTACAAGGGTCGACACAGAAATTTGTAGAATTCTTACAGATTCTTAATTTTTAATGAATAAACCATAAACTTATCACATTAATTCAATTAAATCATCCAGGTTTATATGCTGAAAATATTAAAGAAAAGTGAACACATGTCTGGAACAACGGTCATATGCATTATGTTGTGAGCACAACAAAAATTGTAAAATTTGATATAACAGCTCTTTTTAAATCAGATTTCTCTAGTGGACTCGGTAGCTGAGTGGATAAATCATTGCGCTTTGGAGCTGCAGACCTCTGCCCCGCTTGGGTTCTGATGTCTGATGGGACACTTATGTTTCATCTCCTCTTCCTCTGAGGTTGCCATCCCAATATTATAAGAATCTTTCATGGGTATTCGGTGAAGATAGGTGAATTCCAACCCTTGGTATAAGTGTTTTTATCAGAACCGAGGCTCTGCAAAGGTTCCAATTAAAACACTTATCGGAAGAGCCTCGGTTCCAATTAAAACACTTATACCGAGGGTTAGAATTCTCTATCTGAACCAATACCCATGAGATTCTTTTTCTTGCATATCAGAGTCATGTTGTGCGTTGACGCCGCCAGCTACTAAGGTTTTGCATGTTTTCTTGCATACCGGATGTTGGTGCGCACATGACTTTTATCTCGACCCTAGGGTGAGATGGAAATATCTAGCCATGGTAACAGATTTCCTTGTCCAGTATGCAAGAAAACCTAATATGATGCGTGAATGGGTCAAAAACCCATTTTATATCATCTCTTTTAAACCTATCTATCGTTTTGCAGTAAACATTATGTGCTTTTTTTCAGATGAGGATGAAGACTCCCCCATGATCCGAGGATTTTCAGATGATGAACCATTGGTTATTGCTTAGCAACCTAGGGAGTATGTGTATAACTAAGCAGCTGTGTCTTATACCATCATGACCATAGCAACAGAGAGATGTTATGGATTAAACATGTACAGCAATGTTATAAAGTAACTTGACAAATGAAAATAAACTGTTTTTACCAGAAATGTATGTATATGGGCCTATCATACACAAGTGCTGTTGGTTAACCAGCATTATATGTTAAACGTATAATAAAGCCCTGATGTTATCTAC
Organism: Cyrtodaria siliqua; assembly: GCA_037043455.1. Classification (NCBI taxonomy): domain Eukaryota; kingdom Metazoa; phylum Mollusca; class Bivalvia; order Adapedonta; family Hiatellidae; genus Cyrtodaria; species Cyrtodaria siliqua. The sequence goes on from JAWPHD010002555.1 coordinate 61,262, forward strand.
AAATTAATATTTAGCATAATTGTAAATACCATAGCAAACGTAAAAGGCCTTTCTGTTTAAACGTACCCCTACTCCATGGACAGCACTCTAAAAAATGTGCATGGTCTCTTGATATCTATTGATACATTCTATACATGGTCAAATATTTAAACAATTCACTTGTTCATCAATTAACAGTAATCAATTATATGCCATACCCTGTTAATTAAAAGAAACGGTGGCTCTGTTGGTGGTCTCACTTTTTGGATTAATTAAACCTATACTTCTATAATGTCTCTGAATAACATGATTTCCTCATTGTTATTATATGTTTTAGTGTGTACCATGCATGGTCAATGTTGTTTTTCTTTTTAAAATGCCTATCCCTTCCTGCATAGTGGTCAACCTCCGCGAAGGATATTGTAGCCACAAATCCCTGCCACCGCACAAATCACGTGACGATAGCTGAGGCCATGTGATTACAAAAAATGGCGATACACTAGGTAATGCTTGGTACAGAAACTCTTGCCGTAACCAACAGGAAATTGACAATAACATCGATCATCGCCTTCGAGAAGATGTTAAAAACATTCAACCTGGTTTTGGTTTGGGTGTAATCTTTTTATTAAATTTACGCACAGCTTTCGTAATGTTCTCAACTTAATAACCGGTGTGCATGTTTGCTAAAAGAAACGGTGGCCATTTTTCACACTATTTTCCAATATTATGAACAAAGGAAGTTGAAATATTGGCCTAAAAAATATTTAACCAAAAATTAAACTTAGCTGGATTTCAGCTATAAATGTGTGTACATGGTGGCAGTGAATACTGTTACAGAAAGGGGAAGTAACCACTGTGGGGAGTTTGCATAGTGGTATGTTTAAATGGAATAGCCCTAAGTGCATATAAAAGTGGAATGTTGCGTCAACATTGGGTATATATCTTTGAGGAATAGTAACCAGGCAACATGGCAATAGTAACTGTAACCTGGCAACATGGGGTAATAGTAACTGTAACCTGGCAACATGGGGCAAATAGTTGCCATAACCAGGCAACATGGGGCAATAGTTACTGTAACCAGGCAACATGGGGCAATAGTTACTGTAACCTGCCAACATGGGGCAATAGTTACTGTAACCTGGCAACATGGGGCAATAGTAACTATGATTTGTTGGCCATGTCTTTCCAGAGTATATTCCAAAAACATTATGTGAAATATTAGACATTGAGACTTTATTCATTGAATTTAATGCTAGTATTAAATATGTATCTATTTTTATAAAGTAACTGTACATGTACATTATACAGTATGTTTCTGTGCACTAAAATGTAAAAAATATTTTAATGTCAAAAAGAGTGTGTTGACCTAGATCTGAAGCGTTGTTGCCAGCTCTAGGTCATGACAGAGGGCCCTTTAAGTGATTTCATTATCTTTTATGACCCAGACTTCAGTACCTAGGCACCTTGAGTGAATGTGTTATCTTCTATGACCCAGACTTTCTTCATTTTGTCTGGAACATTATAAGAGCTTCTAATTATTATAAACAAAAAAGTATTCTAGTGATGAAGGAATTAAGGCTGAACTTGTATTATTATATGTTTTAAGAGTTATTGTATCTCAAAAACATTTGAACAAATTTATTTTGTTTTAATAGACGGAAGGTGATGTGGAAGAAAAGAAGATTTTTTTCCAGTTATAAATAAAACCATCTATATGGGCTTCAGTAGGATAATCATTTAATTCCCTTGTAAAGTTACTCCCCTTTACATTACCACATCGGTCCTTTGAGTTGGATTACTCCGAAATTATTGTTGAATCCCAATACATGACCACCTTATAAATGACTCAGTTTCTAACTACACCATGCATTTCCATTGAAAAACTACACCATGCATTTCCATTGAAAAACTACACCATGCATTTACACCATACATTTCCATTGAAAAACTACACCATGCATTTCCATTGAAAATGTCGTTACCGGTAATACCACATCAGAAATACAAAATTCTTCTGTTTGCATTAATAACTCTGTAAGTGCAGAACTAGAAACAAATGAAAACTCAATATCCATAATGGTGTCAAGGATAAATGCAAAGGTTTCCCACTTCCAAGGGAGGTAACTCACTAATGTTCCCCAATTTCATATTAAAGGTGTAACTGCACTAAATTGGGCCTTGTGTTCTGCTTGTTTAATTATTGTTTATAAAAAACCTTGGGCTCGACGGCTGTAGAAGTTTTTATTGTAGAAATGCTACTATTTTATATTTACGATTGTAAATAATATTTAATACGGGGCTTTAGTGTCAGACCTTTACACCATAGACACAAAACTTACTAGTTGAGTACTAAAATATCTGAAACATTTCACAGACAATACTGATTTGAGATGGTGTCTATTTAGGAAAATTTTGTCTAAAAACAAGATCTCTATATATTTATTCAAAACAGTATGATCACCTTAAAGGGAGTTCTTCAGACGTTTGGCCTAAATTTGTTTAAAAAAAAAAAAAAACGAAAAAAACTATGAAATGACCAATTTAAAACGTAAAATGGTTCAAAGATATAGATGGCACATTAACAGTTTCCTATAATACAGCTCAATAATTATAAATTACATAAAGTCTTGTCAGGTCATAGAGAAATCCCAACATTACGTGGTCCGAGTATTAACTTTCATACTCCATCCAACCCCTTCTCTAAGAAGCGAAAATGCGGTTGGCTGGAGTATGGCTTAAAAATTTTGCATATTGTAAAATTATAAATTTTAATAGGTAATTTAAAACTGGTTATCACATTTTTTTCAGTAAAAAATGTGTTTAAACATGTTTTATTGTGAAAATATTCATTATAAAATCCTGCTAATATATTGCTTAATGGAATTAAGGCGGGACCACGTAATGTTAAAAATAGCTGTCACGGAGAAATCGCATTACTATAGTTAGGAAATACCATCTTTGGGTCTTTTATTTTATATGTTCAGTGTAATTTATGGCTCATTTAGTTTATTTTTATCAATTTAATACAGAAATAATGTACTTGAACAATTCTTAAAAAAAAATACCAATCCTGATGTACACCTTAAAAATGCAAATGGTCTGTTAACAAAGAAACTAGTTTTTTTGGCCTAAATGCCCTACCATACTTAAGCCAGAGACGTTTCACGCTTACAAGATGCCAAAGTTGCTTGGTTAGCTGTATATTGCTCTACATTTACATATCAGTGTGTGTACTCAGTGTGGATTTAGTTTTGTCCTTATCTAGGTTAGTATGATAGCATTTGTTTGGGCAACTTAAATTCTGATGTTTGTTTGTGTTTATAGTTTAATTAGTTGCCGATATGAAATATCAATGTCTTTGTGTATTCTGTTACATGTATGTACTGTAATTGTTGAGAAGATATTTTTTTGCAACTGTTGTTGGATAACTGTTATCATTTACTTATGTTTGTGAAGTGGTATAGTTATTTGGGGTGTGAGGTGATATCAGTGGGGAGACATTAGCGAGTGAGATGATACCTTTGGGGTGAGGTGACATCTGAGTGGGGTGGTGACATCTGGGTGGTTTTGATGACAGATGGGTGATATCTGTAGTTGGGGTGACATCTGTAGCTGGGGTGACACTTACCTATTGTTTGGTTTCACATCTAGGGGTGGCACCCGGCGGGATTTCCATTGTTAGGGAGACATCTGGGTGCAATGTAACAAGTATACACTGTAGTAGACTATTTTTTTAATTGTATAATTATTTCATATAGTCAGAATTTCTACTTCTTTCATGTCTTATTGAAATATATATCCCAAAGATTTGAACCAACTGTTGAAAAACACAGATTATACATTTGGTAATGGTGAACATACTTTCTGTGTATACAATATTGTAATGTAAAATATTCTTAGGGAAATGTTTCAAACTTTGTTATCCCAATGCTCGATTTTTATGCCCCCACCACCGAATGGTGAGGGGGCATATAGTGTTAGCCATGTTCGTTGTCCGAGCGTCCGACCCGTAAAGTTAGTGTGTCTATCTCCTCCCACAGTTTTCAAACTAGAGATATGCCAATCAATTCTGCTTCAAAATCAACCTCGTTTTACCGGAGTTCCGGCCCATTTTTATCAATTTTTGCGTTAAAATATCTCGCGTGTCTATCTCCTCCGTAAGTTTTCAACCGATTGTTTCAAAACTTTACAGGATGCTTACCTATGATGTCAAGATGTCCATGTCTATTCGGCGTGTAACTCGACAATGTATTACAGGAGTTACGAACCTTTTTTCGTCAAATTTTAAGTTTTTCACTGATTGTTTTCGGTGGGGTGCATCCATGTCCCATGGACACATTTCTAGTTTTAAAACCATTTGTATATTTTGTTTGTTTATTGCTCAACCTGTTTCAAATCGTACAGAAATGATTTTCTTACAAATTATTTCAACTGAAATGATTTTCTTACATATTATTTCAACATTTATATTTTTCTTGTTATCATTTAAATTGAGTTATTTGTTTTGCCTAGCATCGTACAGCTTCTTAAGTGCTTTAACTGTTTTGAGATTATTGTATGTTTGCACGTGCATACAACTTACATGTTCTGTTTTGTTCTTCATTTACACGTGCATACAACTTACATGTTCTGTTTTGTTCTCTTCATTTCTACAATACTGCTTTATTTGTTGTATGGAGATGTTTGGGATAGTGTTATGATGTTATATTGTTTCTATATGTTTATGTACACACATGCATATATATATATATGTATTATATATATATACTGAAAGAAAAAGAAACGCATAATTGGTATTTCTATTATATATTGTATGTTTAATATACTACTGCTAATCGAATGGTACACGCCGACCTTAAGCCTGTCCTTTCGGAAAGAAGATTTAAACAGCATCGAACACACCGATGGTTATCCCTTTAAAGTTACCTTATCGACAGAATGCGCATTTGGCTCAAGAAGGTGAGCAAACTTAGCCTTTAAATGTTGCAATCTCTTAACATAAACACAATACTGAAATGGCTTGACTTTTTCAACCGAAACTTCAACATTTATGAATTTCTTGTAACAAAGTATACTTTCATTAAAAGGTCTGCTGCATGACAAGTTGTCCTTTCTGTAATTAGTTGTAGCCCCTTTTTGTACAAAACACGTTGAGATACAATTTGAAGAGGTGTGTATAATAGTGTAGTATAGGCAATTTTTTGATTATGCGTTTCTTTTCCCTTTCAGTGTATATACATGCATATAGCAAAACTCCTCTCAACGTCTCTGAGTTTTCTCGAATGGCTTTTATTCATAATATCCATTTAGGAATGTTTATGAAGAAATAAATGACACAATTTGGTGAAAGTAACAGAATATAACAGAATATTCTAAACTATGATAAACTGAGTGGGGCTCGTGGCCATGGTAACAGTTACAAACCTAGGTTAATATGTCGGTCTGTACACACAAAACAGTTCATGACTCCCTAATCTCCACATTGAGAAAGAATCAAGAGATTTACAGAGATAAGTTTTGCTATATATATATATATATATATATATATATTCACTGGGGTTAAACAGAGATAGGTAACTCAAGTTATTCAACATGATTAACCACAGTGTTTGTTGTTGTTGGGCTTGTAAATAATATTTTTATCGTTGTATTGATAACATACATGGCTCTGATAGAAAAAAATCCTATGGATATACCTATACATTCCAGTTTAACTTTATTATGCCCCCGCCATATACATATATGTGGGAGGCATATAGTGTTGTTCTTGTCCGTACATGTAGCACACTTGTGCGACTACTACTCCTGAAATTCTGAACAGAATTTGGCAATCCTTTGTAGGAAGTTTCGGTAGAAAGTCTTGTGGTGCATATTGTCCCACGGTTCCTGGACCAGTCCATTGACTTTCAGCAAAATTATGGCCCTATAGGATAGCTTCCAGCGAGGGCATTCTTGTCTACAGGCATATTTCTATGTTTTCTATATATTTTTTCTGATTTTGTGGGGCAATGGTATGCTTCTTATAAAACCTGCAGCTGTGACAATAGTGAAACATCCGCGCATCGGCAGTAGTACATTACATGGTCCGAGTATTAACTTTCATACCCCATCCAACCCCTTCTCCAAGAAGTGAAAACGGGTTGGCTGGTGTATGAAATAAAATCTTAATGTCGGCTTAAAAAGTTTGCATATCTTAAAATTAAAACATTTAATAGGCAATTTTAAATAGGTTATCACACTTTTTCAGTAAAAATGTTTGTAAACATGTTTTATTGTCAAAATATTCATAATAAGTTCATGCTTATAAAAATCTTTTCCATCGCTTAATGGAATTAAGGCTGGATCACGTAATGAATAGCAGTAAACTGTATGCTAATTTTTATCTTTTTATTTTTTTTAATTGTAAGATTTCTTTAAAAAAATAAAATCTCGTACTGAGTAGTAATAAGAGTACCGTTAGTTTTGATTGTTTCAACACTTATAAAATCCATTTTCAGACCAATAACTTATACCAAGATTTCAGTTGAGGGTTCAGCAGTTTTAAAGTGTGTTTTTTTCCAATTATAAAAGTAGGTTATTTGTGGAAAGTGTGGTTAAAATTGTTTGCTTTTATTCGGTGATAGTTTACTATTATACACGGGAATTTCCACTATATATTGTATGTACAACATGTACAATATGCTGCTGTTAATCGAATGTTACATGGCTACGTAAGATCTTTCCTTTCGGGAAAAAGACTAAAACAACACGTTGCACAGCAAATAGTATTCCTGCAAAGTTTCATTTTTGACAGAGTACGCGTTTAGAACAAACTTAGGATGCAAACTTTTGCAAACTCAAGCTTTTTACGTTAAATACAGTACTGAACTGGCTCAGTTGCTCAAAGAGGAACTTCATTTATGAATTTCTTGTTACAACGTGTACTGGGATTAAAACATCTACAACATCACAGTTGTGTCCTTTCTCTAACTAACTGCAGCTTTTTTTTTTACAAGACATCTTGGGATTTCCTTGGAATATATATGGAATTAAGTGTGCAGTATATACAATATATAGCAGAAATTCCCTTGTCGCATTTCTTTTTCCTTTCAGTATATTTCTTTAAATTGTACAAATATTGGGTTAATATTGGGTTTTATCACATCACGTCCCTTGTTAGCAGTGTCGAACACCCATTTAATATTCTATTGTATGACACACGTGTAATACAACCTGGAACGATTTTGATTGGTTGAATTAAACCTGTAACACTACGCAAGTTTATTAACTGAAACTATTTTATTTATTACAAATTCACCCAGATCCGAGTCATAAACTTATTATTTGTGACAGCTTATAAAACTAATGCACGTTATACAAAACATTGTTGTTGGTTTGTTAAAAAGTTGGCGCAAACTGCTATTTTGTAAAGAGGTAAAACACGAACTCTTTTATACGCAACGTTATGTGTGAGACGCGATGTTACGACGTCACATATTTTATGACGTTTTGGCGGTAAAGTGTGTCTGACGTCTTGGCGGTTCTATGTCCATCTAAATTAATTTTTACTAATTTGATTGCAATGTTATGTGATAAAAAGGATCTTAAACTCGTTCCCATTCCATATAAGATTTATGAAACTCGTTATGAATTATTTTTAATTTTAACTCGCCAAAAGGCTCGTTAAAATTAAAATAATTCATAACTCGTTTCATAAATCTTATATGAAATGGGAACTTGTTTAAGATCCTCTATATGTCTTAGTGGAACAAATTAATAGCAGATTTGAAGATTTGGGACTTCATTTTCAGTATATTAAAAGATAGGCGATGTTTGCATTTCATAACAGGTATTGTGTTCTTTATTTTGAGCCTGGTAGGTTCATGTTAAAAACTAAGCCCACTGTCCAAGTAGAGGGGTAGAATTACCCTGAAAGGGTCAATGTTGTTCTATCTCTGGTAATAAAACGAACGTTTGCAGGAACACTTGCTGTATAGGGACAGGCAAACATGTAATTGGGATGTTCTGTCTGATGTAATTTATTTGTTTATTCTTTTCTTTTCTTTTTTTTTTTAACCTTTAAAGAAGAAATCTCAACTGCTTGTTATAAGAAATCTCAACAGTTTGTTACTGTAAATTTAGAAACAGGTGTTTGTAAAGATCTGACTTCTAGCTTGTTAAGTATGTAAAGATCTGACTTCTAGCTTTTCAAGAGTTCTTATTAACATAAAGGATCAGAAAATGTTTTTATTTGAAAATCTGGTCGGGTAATCTCTTCTCAATCTCACCTCGTGATACAGAATGTAAATCATTCATTTCATGTGAAATGTTTTGTTACTTTGCAAGATCTGCCACATTCATTGCCTGTGCTTGTCTTATAGTGTAATTCCTTAGAGTATTCTCACATCTATCCAAAACGTAGGTAATATATTTTCCAGATATGTGTTTAAACAGATACCGGTATTCATAAAATAATGTCTGTTTGCTCACAGACCTAATAACAAATAGATAGGAAACTGTGAAATGTATCTAAATTTCAGATGGCACAGTGCAGAAATTTCGCAATATATTGCCCGACTTTAAACAAACAGCTCATGAAGAGTTTTATGCTGTTTTATGAGTTTCATTCATGTCAAAATCACAAATTTATTTCTCTTTCTAATGATAGTATTTTCCTTATTTTAATATTTTAAGCAAAGAGGAAAGTCAATTGCTTGGTTTTTTTAAGGGAGAAGCCAAAAATGATAAGATTTTCAGCTTTTTATACAGTTTCTTATTTTGAAAATAAAAATAAATTAGTATAATCCCATTTTGCGATTCATTATAAATCTTTTGAATGTATTCTCTTCAAAATCAATGAAATGTTGAGAGGGGAGTTAGAAGGAAAAGTTAAGGAGCCACGTATATTTTGGCTTCTTCATTGGTTCTGATAGGAAGTTTCCAATCTGTTTGTTATTAGGTCTGTGATTTGCTTGATGTACGTGCCATACACGAATTGTGGTTCAAATACTTTATGTTGACTTTTTTTCCTTTTATGAGCATTCCAAAACTGTATATATTTTTTTTACAGGTAGCACTAATATTTGTATCTATTCATATGCTATGAACATGACCAATAAATTAATTTTAACACTTTTGTTGCCACAGTCAAAAGCATTGATTTTACGACCATTGTAGGCCCAGATCTACATGCACACTATGTGCAGGTTGGTCAGGGTTTACACAGTTCGCCAATCAGTAAGAATGTTTTCCGTAGCACGTTGTATACAAAATGTCACCGGATGGTTTCAATTCAAATTTTAGCAGAAGACATTTGATATTTGGCGGCGAAAGTAATTGTTACTTAGAAGAACACCTTCCTTTGCAAAGCAGTGTGCAGCTTAGATAATTGCTAATATATTCGCAACTAAGCTCAAATCATATAACTGCTACTCTATAAATAACAGATTTTAAGTTAATACAAATTGTTTGGAATTAGTTATGACCAAGCCAAGCTCATAACTGAAATTAGCACACGGCAGGTGGCACAAGTGTTTCGTGGAACACCCTTTTATATGCAGATTTATATTGACTATCACTGTATAAAGATTGAATACATATATTTTGGTAATTTGAAAAGATGACATGTTATATAAAAGGATATCCTGTGTTTTCTTTGGTGTTGATATTTGCCTTAAATTGCTTTGCCTTTAATTTCCCTTGGCCTCGCTTAGTTCTGGGCGGTAAAGGGGATCAATAATTTAAACGCTTAACCATTGTATGATCGTTATAGAGACTAATAATGTTTAACGGCAACTGCTGGAGTTGCAGTAACTCTGTTTTTTAAAATATATGAATCTTAGCATACCCTCATTAATGCCTTTATTGTGTTGCGGCACCACAAGTAAACAATTCATAATTTTGATAGGGCATCATCAAAGAAGCTGACCAATCAATGACCAGAAATTAGATATCTATACATTCTGGTAGGTGATAAACTTGGTCTTTATCCTTGATGTTCAACCAAACTTACTGCTACAATTAAGGTATCTACAATGTGATTCTTTTAAAACTCTATATATTTCATGCACATTCATGCAAACTGATTCAATATATGTATGTTTCAGTCAAATTCTTGAAAATTATCGTCTTTTTACTCTGCCAAAGATTTTTGTTTTACTATAGAACCCAAGGATACCGAATAACACCCATTTTATCACCTGCTGAAAATAAGATAAAATCTCAACATCTCTGCAATGGAAAATTATGAATAGAGTTTGGTTTCAGCGAGTGGGTTTATTTGAAGACTGAGAGGGGCATAGCCCCTCGAGGTTTTGTAAATAACCAACAACTATATCTGTTTTGTAGTATGGTTTACTTAGTAACCCTGTTAGAATAAGTACTGTTCCCTAACTTCCATTTATATGAAGTCAGACATAGTATAGCTTGGTCCCCTTAGTTATTCTGTATTAATTTAATGCTGTGCATTTATCAATGGAAATTTCAACAACCTTTCTACAAAAGCTAATTTCAGTTAACTTTTCTGTTTCTTTCATAAGTCTATCTGTGATCTTATGTGTTTTGTAAATATTAATCTGATAGAGGTGTACATATTGATGGACGTAACCTATATGCTATCAGTCCTTCAGGCAAATGATTAATCCTTAACCGGTTCATATATATAATGGACTGTTCTTTATTTGAATTAAGACCATTCCATTAATGTGACATAGGGGTGTTTTGGGGGAAATGACTGATCAGCAGCCAGACATTGGGTCGCAGGCTGATCTGGGTTTACAATGGACTCGATGAGTATTATAGTGATTGTCGTACTTGGCCGGTTAAGGGTTAATAACCTGGCATATATCATTGAGAAAATAAGTGATTTAAATTGTACACAATTATTATAGAAAACATGATCATTTCATCTATATTTTATTTTGTTTTACAAACGATAGTGTAAAATATATGTTGTAACAATAAAAAGGAAAAAAAAACGCTATAGAGTCATTTTGGCAATGTTCAAACGCATCAAATGTTACCATTTCTTTGTTGAAACGTCTTTGGTTAAATATGTTCGCAATAGTGCAGGCAGTTTACCAAAAATATCAACATTATAGAAAACAAACTTGTTGGTGAATGATTAATCTTCATTATCTACTAGTTATTAATGTAGTGTGCTTATTTTCCAAATTAAACTAGAGTTGTTCTGTTTTTTAGCTCTACTGGCCAAGGGCCAGCAGAGCTTATGGGATGGTGTGTTGTCCGTCTTCCGTCGTCCGTCGTCCGTCGTCCGTCCGTCCGTACGTCCGTCCGTTAACTTTTGCTTGTGTACACTCTAGAGACCACATTTCTGATGCAATCATCATGAAACTTTGTCAGAATGTTTGTCTCAATGAAATCTCGGTCAAGTTCGAAAATGGGTCATGTGGGGTCAAAAACTAGGTCACTAGGTCAAATATTGGAAAAACCTTGTGTACACTCTAAAGGCCATATTTTTGATGCGAGCTTGATGCAACTTTGTCAGAATGTTTGTCTTAATTATATCTTGGTCAAGTTTGAAAATGGGTCACATGGGGTTAAAAACTAGGTCACTAGGTCAAATACTTGAAAAACCTTGTGTACACTCTAGAAGCCGTATTTCTGACCCAATCTGGATGAAACTTTGTCAAAATGTTTGTCTTAATTATATCTTGGTCAAGTTCAAAAATGGGTCACATGGTGTTAAAAACTAGGTCACTAGGTCAAACTTTGGAAAAACCGTGTGTACACTCTAGAGGCCATATTTTTAACCGATCTTGATGAAACTTTGTCAGAATGTTTGTCTCAATGAAATCTCGGTCAAGTTCAAAAATGGGTCATGTGGGGTCAAAAACTAGGTCACTAGGTCAAATACTTGAAAAAACTTGTGTACACTCTAGAGGTCATATTTGTTACCCAATCTTGATGAAATTTTGTCAAATTGTTTATCTTAATTATATCTTGATCAAGTTGGGAAATGGGTCACATGAAGTTAAAAACTAGGTCACTAGGTCAAATATTGGAAAAACCTTGTGTACACGAGGCCATATTTTTGACCCGAGCTTGATGCAACTTTGTCAGAATGTTTATCTTAATTGTTTGTCTCAATGAAATCTCGGTCAAGTTCGAAAATGGGTCATGTGGGGTCAAAAACTAGGTCACTAGGTCAAATATTGGAAAAACCTTGTGTACACTCTAGAGGCCATATTTTTGACCCGAGCTTGATGCAACTTTGTCAGAATGTTTGTCTTAATTATATCTTGGTCAAGTTTGAAAATGGGTCACATGGGGTTAAAAACTAGGTCACTATGTCAAATACTTGAAAAACCTTGTGTACACTCTAGAAGCCGTATTTCTGACCCAATCTTGATGAAACTTTGTCAAAATGTTTGTCTTAATTATATCTTGGTCAAGTTCAAAAATGGGTCACATGGTATTAAAAACTAGGTCACTAGGTCAAACTTTGGAAAAACCGTGTGTACACTCTAGAGGCCATATTTTTGACCCGATCTTGATGAAACTTTGTCAGAATGTTTGTCTCAATGAAATCTCGGTCAAGTTCAAAAATGGGTCATGTGGGTTTAAAAACTAGGTCACTAGGTCAAATACTTGAAAAAACTTGTGTACACTCTAGAGGTCATATTTGTTACCCAATCTTGATGAAATTTTGTCAAATTGTTTATCTTAATTATATCTTGATCAAGTTCGGAAATGGGTCACATGAAGTTAAAAACTAGGTCACTAGGTCAAATATTGGAAAAACCTTGTGTACACTCTAGAGGCCATATTTTTGACCCGAGCTTGATGCAACTTTGTCAGAATGTTTGTCTTAATTATATCTTGGTCAAGTTTGAAAATGGGTCACATGGGGTTAAAAACTAGGTCACTAGGTCAAATATTGGAAAAACCTTGTGTACACTCTAGAAGCCGTATTTCTGACCCAATCTTGATGAAACTTGGTCAAAATGTTTGTCTTAATTATATCTCGGTCAAGTTCAAAAATGGGTCACATGGTGTTAAAAACTAGGTCATTATGTCAAACTTTGGAAAAAACGTGTGTACACTCTAGAGGCCATATTTTTGACCCGATCTTGATGCAATTTTGTCAGAATATTTGTCTCAATTATAGCTTGCTAAAGTTCGAAAATGGGTCACACAGGGTCAAAAACTAGGTCACTAGGTCAAATACTTGAAAAACCTTGTGTAAACTCTAGAGACCATATTTCTGACCCGATCTTGATGAAACTTTGTCGAAATGTTGTCTTAATTATATTTTGGTCAAGTTCGAAAATGGGTCCCATGGGGTCAAAAACTAGGTCACTAGGTCAAATACTTGAAAAACCTTGTGTACACTCTAGACGCCATATTTTTGACCAGATCTTGATGAAATTTTCTCGGATTGTTTATCTGAATTATATCTTGATCAAGTTTCGAAATGGATCACATGGGATCAAAAAACTATGTCACTAGGTCAATATTGGAATTTGCTTGTGGGCACTCCAGAGGCCACAATTTTGACCTGATCATGACCAGCCCTTAAAACCTGCCCTTGATCGATTATAATGGAAAATTGATTGAATAATACCAACATTGCCGATAATCCTCTTGGGTTACAATTCCTAGCTAGCCTTAGCACAATACCTGCACTGAACTCAGGTGAGCGATTCAGTGCCATTATGGCCCTCTTGTTTCATAGTTATGGCCCTTTGAAGGTTTTAATAAAGAAACCAGATTAGTCTGTTCTGAACTCCTTACTGGATTTCAACGAATCTTGATGGGGATGATCAGTACCAAGCCTAGTTGCACCTTTTATTGCCGTGTTCTGGTTGAATGAATTTTGGCAGAGTTATGGCCCCTTAAAAGTTTTAATACACTAACTTTGTACAGACTAGTTCTCCTGAACCTCTGGCTGGATTTCAATGAAACTTGTCAGGGACAATCAGTACCAAGCCTAGTTGCCTATGTCATCACCATGTTCTGGTTGAACGATATTTCAAAGAGTTATGGCCCCTTGTGCATAAACTTTATCTTTAGCCAGTAGAGCGTCCACAGGCCCTCTTGGGCCTCTTGTTTCACTTTCATTCCTAATTGGCAAATAGGAAACTCTCCCTAATTTGTGTGATGAACATTGATCAAAGCTTGTTACGAATCCTTGTTTTGTTACCCATTTTGTTTGCAGTGCCGTTTTAGTTTTTAATCCAACTTATTGACATCAGTGATATAACCTATCCAAATCAGTGATAGCACTCATTGGAATCAGTTGTATCACTCATTCACTTGAATTGGTGATATCACTCATTCAAATAGGTGATATCACTCATTCAAATAGGTGATATCACTCATTCAGATAAGTGATATGCTCTTTTTTTATGAACACGAAACCATTGTAACTATGTATAAGTAAAGAACTAGATACAGTAGTTTTGCATTGACTCCTCGATTTGCAGTTGTTGATATCAACTATGTGCATGAGTGATATCATGCATTCAAAATTAATGAGTGATATCACCTATTCATATGAGTGATGTAACCGATTCTAATCAGTGCTATCCTCCATTCACTTGAATTGATGATATCACTTATTCAAATAGGTGATATCACTCATTTGTTTTGAATACATGATATCATGCATTCGAGTAGGTGATATCACTGATTCAGATAGGTGACATCGTTCATTCAATAGGTGATACCACTCATATGTTGTGAAAGGGTGATATCTTCTATTCAGATGGATGATATCGTTCATTCAGTAGGTGATACCACTCATACAATGTGAAAGGGTGATATCTTCTGTTCAGATGGATGATATCGTTCATTCAGTGGGTGATACCACTCATACAATGTGAAAGGGTGATATGTTCTATTCAGATGGATGATATCGTTCATTCCACTCATATGTGTTGGCGCGCCTTAAAACCCCAATTCAATTCATATGTTGTGAAATCTTCTATTCAGATGGATGATATCGTTCATTCAGTAGGTGATACCACTCATACAATGTGAAAGGGTGATATCTTCTATTCAGATGAATGATATCGTTCATTCAGTAGGTGATACCACTCATACAATGTGAAAGGGTGATATCTTCTATTCAGATGGATGATATCGTTCATTCAGTAGGTAATACCACTCATACAATGTGAAAGGGTGATATCTTCTGTTCAGATGGATGATATCGTTCATTCAGTGGGTGATACCACTCAAATGTTGTGAAAGGGTGATATCTTCTATTCAGATGGATGATATCGTTCATTCAGTAGGTGATACCACTCATACAATGTGAAAGGGTGATATCTTCTGTACAGATGGATGATATCGTTCATTCAGTGGGCGATACCACTCATACAATGTGAAAGGGTGATATCTTCTGTTCAGATGGATGATATCGTTCATTCAGTGGGCGATACCACTCATACAATGTGAAAGGGTGATATCTTCTGTTCAGATGGATGATATCGTTCATTCAGTAGGTGATACCACTCATACAATGTGAAAGGGTGATATCTTCTATTCAGATGGATGATATCGTTCATTCAGTGGGTGATACCACTCAAATGTTGTGAAAGAGTGAAATCTTCTATTCAGATGGATGATATCGTTCATTCAGTGGGTGATACCACTCAAATGTTGTGAAAGGGTGATATCTTCTATTCAGATGGATGATATCGTTCATTCAGTAGGTGATACCACTCATACAATGTGAAAGGGTGATATCTTCTGTACGGATGGATGATATCGTTCATTCAGTGGGCGATACCACTCATACAATGTGAAAGGGTGATATCTTCTGTTCAGATGGATGATATCGTTCATTCAGTGGGCGATACCACTCATACAATGTGAAAGGGTGATATCTTCTGTTCAGATGGATGATATCGTTCATTCAGTAGGTGATACCACTCACACGTTATGTGTGAGACGCGATGTTACGACGTCACATATTTTATGACGTTTTGGCGGTAAAGTGTGTCTGACGTCTTGGCGGTTCTATGTCCATCTAAATTAATTTTTACTAATTTGATTGCAATGTTATGTGATAAAAAGGATCTTAAACTCGTTCCCATTCCATATAAGATTTATGAAACTCGTTATGAATTATTTTTAATTTTAACTCGCCAAAAGGCTCGTTAAAATTAAAATAATTCATAACTCGTTTCATAAATCTTATATGAAATGGGAACTTGTTTAAGATCCTCTATATGTCTTAGTGGAACAAATTAATAGCAGATTTGAAGATTTGGGACTTCATTTTCAGTATATTAAAAGATAGGCGATGTTTGCATTTCATAACAGGTATTGTGTTCTTTATTTTGAGCCTGGTAGGTTCATGTTAAAAACTAAGCCCACTGTCCAATTAGAGGGGTAGAATTACCCTGAAAGGGTCAATGTTGTTCTATCTCTGGTAATAAAACGAACGTTTGCAGGAACACTTGCTGTATAGGGACAGGCAAACATGTAATTGGGATGTTCTGTCTGATGTAATTTATTTGTTTATTCTTTTCTTTTCTTTTTTTTTTTAACCTTTAAAGAAGAAATCTCAACTGCTTGTTATAAGAAATCTCAACAGTTTGTTACTGTAAATTTAGAAACAGGTGTTTGTAAAGATCTGACTTCTAGCTTGTTAAGTATGTAAAGATCTGACTTCTAGCTTTTCAAGAGTTCTTATTAACATAAAGGATCAGAAAATGTTTTTATTTGAAAATCTGGTCGGGTAATCTCTTCTCAATCTCACCTCGTGATACAGAATGTAAATCATTCATTTCATGTGAAATGTTTTGTTACTTTGCAAGATCTGCCACATTCATTGCCTGTGCTTGTCTTATAGTGTAATTCCTTAGAGTATTCTCACATCTATCCAAAACGTAGGTAATATATTTTCCAGATATGTGTTTAAACAGATGCCGGTATTCATAAAATAATGTCTGTTTGCTCACAGACCTAATAACAAATAGATAGGAAACTGTGAAATGTATCTAAATTTCAGATGGCACAGTGCAGAAATTTCGCAATATATTGCCCGACTTTAAACAAACAGCTCATGAAGAGTTTTATGCTGTTTTATGAGTTTCATTCATGTCAAAATCACAAATTTATTTCTCTTTCTAATGATAGTATTTTCCTTATTTTAATATTTTAAGCAAAGAGGAAAGTCAATTGCTTGGTTTTTTTAAGGGAGAAGCCAAAAATGATAAGATTTTCAGCTTTTTATACAGTTTCTTATTTTGAAAATAAAAATAAATTAGTATAATCCCATTTTGCGATTCATTATAAATCTTTTGAATGTATTCTCTTCAAAATCAATGAAATGTTGAGAGGGGAGTTAGAAGGAAAAGTTAAGGAGCCACGTATATTTTGGCTTCTTCATTGGTTCTGATAGGAAGTTTCCAATCTGTTTGTTATTAGGTCTGTGATTTGCTTGATGTACGTGCCATACACGAATTGTGGTTCAAATACTTTATGTTGACTTTTTTTCCTTTTATGAGCATTCCAAAACTGTATATATTTTTTTTACAGGTAGCACTAATATTTGTATCTATTCATATGCTATGAACATGACCAATAAATTAATTTTAACACTTTTGTTGCCACAGTCAAAAGCATTGATTTTACGACCATTGTAGGCCCAGATCTACATGCACACTATGTGCAGGTTGGTCAGGGTTTACACAGTTCGCCAATCAGTAAGAATGTTTTCCGTAGCACGTTGTATACAAAATGTCACCGGAAGGTTTCAATTCAAATTTTAGCAGAAGACATTTGATATTTGGCGGCGAAAGTAATTGTTACTTAGAAGAACACCTTCCTTTGCAAAGCAGTGTGCAGCTTAGATAATTGCGAATATATTCGCAACTAAGCTCAAATCATATAACTGCTACTCTATAAATAACAGATTTTAAGTTAATACAAATTGTTTGGAATTAGTTATGACCAAGCCAAGCTCATAACTGAAATTAGCACACGGCAGGTGGCACAAGTGTTTCGTGGAACACCCTTTTATATGCAGATTTATATTGACTATCACTGTATAAAGATTGAATACATATATTTTGGTAATTTGAAAAGATGACATGTTATATAAAAGGATATCCTGTGTTTTCTTTGGTGTTGATATTTGCCTTAAATTGCTTTGCCTTTAATTTCCCTTGGCCTCGCTTAGTTCTGGGCGGTAAAGGGGATCAATAATTTAAACGCTTAACCATTGTATGATCGTTATAGAGACTAATAATGTTTAACGGCAACTGCTGGAGTTGCAGTAACTCTGTTTTTTAAAATATATGAATCTTAGCATACCCTCATTAATGCCTTTATTGTGTTGCGGCACCACAAGTAAACAATTCATAATTTTGATAGGGCATCATCAAAGAAGCTGACCAATCAATGACCAGAAATTAGATATCTATACATTCTGGTAGGTGATAAACTTGGTCTTTATCCTTGATGTTCAACCAAACTTACTGCTACAATTAAGGTATCTACAATGTGATTCTTTTAAAACTCTATATATTTCATGCACATTCATGCAAACTGATTCAATATATGTATGTTTCAGTCAAATTCTTGAAAATTATCGTCTTTTTACTCTGCCAAAGATTTTTGTTTTACTATAGAACCCAAGGATACCGAATAACACCCATTTTATCACCTGCTGAAAATAAGATAAAATCTCAACATCTCTGCAATGGAAAATTATGAATAGAGTTTGGTTTCAGCGAGTGGGTTTATTTGAAGACTGAGAGGGGCATAGCCCCTCGAGGTTTTGTAAATAACCAACAACTATATCTGTTTTGTAGTATGGTTTACTTAGTAACCCTGTTAGAATAAGTACTGTTCCCTAACTTCCATTTATATGAAGTCAGACATAGTATAGCTTGGTCCCCTTAGTTATTCTGTATTAATTTAATGCTGTGCATTTATCAATGGAAATTTCAACAACCTTTCTACAAAAGCTAATTTCAGTTAACTTTTCTGTTTCTTTCATAAGTCTATCTGTGATCTTATGTGTTTTGTAAATATTAATCTGATAGAGGTGTACATATTGATGGACGTAACCTATATGCTATCAGTCCTTCAGGCAAATGATTAATCCTTAACCGGTTCATATATATAATGGACTGTTCTTTATTTGAATTAAGACCATTCCATTAATGTGACATAGGGGTGTTTTGGGGGAAATGACTGATCAGCAGCCAGACATTGGGTCGCAGGCTGATCTGGGTTTACAATGGACTCGATGAGTATTATAGTGATTGTCGTACTTGGCCGGTTAAGGGTTAATAACCTGGCATATATCATTGAGAAAATAAGTGATTTAAATTGTACACAATTATTATAGAAAACATGATCATTTCATCTATATTTTATTTTGTTTTACAAACGATAGTGTAAAATATATGTTGTAACAATAAAAAGGAAAAAAAAACGCTATAGAGTCATTTTGGCAATGTTCAAACGCATCAAATGTTACCATTTCTTTGTTGAAACGTCTTTGGTTAAATATGTTCGCAATAGTGCAGGCAGTTTACCAAAAATATCAACATTATAGAAAACAAACTTGTTGGTGAATGATTAATCTTCATTATCTACTAGTTATTAATGTAGTGTGCTTATTTTCCAAATTAAACTAGAGTTGTTCTGTTTTTTTCACTTTCATTCCTAATTGGCAAATAGGAAACTCTCCCTAATTTGTGTGATGAACATTGATCAAAGCTTGTTACGAATCCTTGTTTTGTTACCCATTTTGTTTGCAGTGCCGTTTTAGTTTTTAATCCAACTTATTGACATCAGTGATATAACCTATCCAAATCAGTGATAGCACTCATTGGAATCAGTTGTATCACTCATTCACTTGAATTGGTGATATCACTCATTCAAATAGGTGATATCACTCATTCAAATAGGTGATATCACTCATTCAGATAAGTGATATGCTCTTTTTTTATGAACACGAAACCATTGTAACTATGTATAAGTAAAGAACTAGATACAGTAGTTTTGCATTGACTCCTCGATTTGCAGTTGTTGATATCAACTATGTGCATGAGTGATATCATGCATTCAAAATTAATGAGTGATATCACCTATTCATATGAGTGATGTAACCGATTCTAATCAGTGCTATCCTCCATTCACTTGAATTGATGATATCACTTATTCAAATAGGTGATATCACTCATTTGTTTTGAATACATGATATCATGCATTCGAGTAGGTGATATCACTGATTCAGATAGGTGACATCGTTCATTCAATAGGTGATACCACTCATATGTTGTGAAAGGGTGATATCTTCTATTCAGATGGATGATATCGTTCATTCAGTAGGTGATACCACTCATACAATGTGAAAGGGTGATATCTTCTGTTCAGATGGATGATATCGTTCATTCAGTGGGTGATACCACTCATACAATGTGAAAGGGTGATATGTTCTATTCAGATGGATGATATCGTTCATTCCACTCATATGTGTTGGCGCGCCTTAAAACCCCAATTCAATTCATATGTTGTGAAATCTTCTATTCAGATGGATGATATCGTTCATTCAGTAGGTGATACCACTCATACAATGTGAAAGGGTGATATCTTCTATTCAGATGAATGATATCGTTCATTCAGTAGGTGATACCACTCATACAATGTGAAAGGGTGATATCTTCTATTCAGATGGATGATATCGTTCATTCAGTAGGTAATACCACTCATACAATGTGAAAGGGTGATATCTTCTGTTCAGATGGATGATATCGTTCATTCAGTGGGTGATACCACTCAAATGTTGTGAAAGGGTGATATCTTCTATTCAGATGGATGATATCGTTCATTCAGTAGGTGATACCACTCATACAATGTGAAAGGGTGATATCTTCTGTACAGATGGATGATATCGTTCATTCAGTGGGCGATACCACTCATACAATGTGAAAGGGTGATATCTTCTGTTCAGATGGATGATATCGTTCATTCAGTGGGCGATACCACTCATACAATGTGAAAGGGTGATATCTTCTGTTCAGATGGATGATATCGTTCATTCAGTAGGTGATACCACTCATACAATGTGAAAGGGTGATATCTTCTATTCAGATGGATGATATCGTTCATTCAGTGGGTGATACCACTCAAATGTTGTGAAAGGGTGAAATCTTCTATTCAGATGGATGATATCGTTCATTCAGTGGGTGATACCACTCAAATGTTGTGAAAGGGTGATATCTTCTATTCAGATGGATGATATCGTTCATTCAGTAGGTGATACCACTCATACAATGTGAAAGGGTGATATCTTCTGTACGGATGGATGATATCGTTCATTCAGTGGGCGATACCACTCATACAATGTGAAAGGGTGATATCTTCTGTTCAGATGGATGATATCGTTCATTCAGTGGGCGATACCACTCATACAATGTGAAAGGGTGATATCTTCTGTTCAGATGGATGATATCGTTCATTCAGTAGGTGATACCACTCATACAATGTGAAAGGGTGATATCTTCTATTCAGATGGATGATATCGTTCATTCAGTAGGTAATACCACTCATACAATGTGAAAGGGTGATATCTTCTGTTCAGATGGATGATATCGTTCATTCAGTGGGTGATACCACTCATACAATGTGAAAGGGTGATATTTTCTGTTCATATGGATGATATCGTTCATTCAGTGGGTGATACCACTCATACAATGTGAAAGGGTGATATCTTCTGATCAGATGGATGATATCGTTCATTCAGTGGGTGATACCACTCATACAATGTGAAAGGGTGATATCTTCTATTCAGATGGATGATATCGTTCATTCCACTCATATGTGTTGGCGCGCCTTAAAACCCCAATTCAATTCATATGTTGTGAAAGGGTGATATCTTCTGTTCAGATGATTGATATTGTTCATTCAGTAGGTGATACCACTCATACAATGTGAAAGGGTGATATCTTCTATTCAGATGGATGATATCACCAATCACATGTGTGATACCACCATTTTGAATAAGTGATATCATGTATTTAAAAATTTAATCAGTGATATAACTCACTTAAATGATTGATATTACCTATTAAAAGAGTAATATCACCTACTTTAAAAACCAAAACGGCACCTCATAATTTTGCCATTGTCAAGTTATAGACTACCTTTATGTTTTGCAAATTTAAATCATTCGCTTATTATAATGTTCTGAAGCAGTGCTTATGTTTGATCATATATACATCAGCAATATGTACATCATTTGAAACATTAGTTAAGCTTTGTTTGTGTTCTAATTTCAATAAAAAGTGTTGATTCTGCGCATATTGTGTTATTGACTGTTACATTCCATTTTATTTTTTTTTGAAAAATCTCATTTTCTGCCTTGTGACACTTCATTTATTATTTGAGCTTTACCAAACTTGCACAGATTGTTAATACCAATGAAAGCTTGGACAAGTTTGTAAACCGGCTAAATTGGGTCAGTAACACCGGAGTTATGGCCCTTGTTTTGCTGAAAAATGCCATATTAAGCCTTGTGAACACTCTAGCACCTTCATTTATTATTTGATCTTTACCAAACTTGCACAGATTGTTAATATCAATGAAAACTCGGACAAGTTTGAAAACCCGCTAAATTGGGTCAGTAACACCAGAGTTATACGGCCCTTGTTTTTTTCTGAAAAATGCCATTTTCTGCCTTGTGAACACTAGCACCTTCATTTATTATTTCGTCTTTACCAAACTTGCAAGATTGTTAATACCAATGAAAGCTTGGACAAGTTCGAAAACAAGCTTAATTGGGTCAGTAACACCAGAGTTATGGCCCTTGTTTTTTTCTAAAAAAATGCCATATTCTGCCTTGTGAACACTCTAGCACCTTCACATATTATTTGATCTTTACCAAACTTGCACAGATTGTTAATATCAATGAAAGCTCAGACAAGTTCGAATACCAGCTAAATTGGGTCAGTAACACCAGAGTTATGGCCCTTGTTTTTTCTGAAAAATGCCATTTTCTGCCTTGTGAACACTCTAGCACCTTTATTTATTATTTGATAATTACCAAACTTACACAGATTGTTAATATCAATGAAAGCTTGGAAAGTTCAAAAACCAGCTAGATCGGACCAGTAACAGCGGAGTTATGGCCTTTGATTTAGTTAAAAATGCTATATTTTGCCTAATTAAGATGATGCAATCTTTACAAAACTTAACCAGATTGTTAATATCAATGACAGCTCAGAAAGTTTGAAAACCAGCCAGATCAGACCAGTACAGTGAAATTATGGCCCTTGATTTAGTTAAAAATCCTATATTTTCCCTCGTTAAGACGATAGGGCCTTCATCTTTCATCCGATCTTTACAAAACTTTACCAGATTGTTAATATCAATGAAAGCTTGGACAAGTTCGAAAAACCATCCAGATTGGATCATTTACATCGGAGTCATGGCCCCTTGATTTTCTGAAATATGCTATATCTTGGCCTTATTAAGACGAAAGGGCCTTCATTTGGCCGGATTTCCTTGAAACTTTGCAGGGATGATCAGTACTAAGCCTAGTTTTACATAGTCACCATGTTCCAGTTGAAAGATTTTGGCGGAGTTATAGCACTTTAAAGGTTTTAATACACAAACTTTGTTCCGACTAGTTCTCCTGAACCCCTGGCCGGATTAAACGAAACTGTTCTGGTTGAATGATTTTTTGGAAGAGTTATATAAGGCCCTTCAAAGGTTTTAATGCACAAACTTCGTTCCGACTAGTTCTCCTGAACCCCTGGCCGGATTTAACGAAAACTTTTTAAGGACGATCAATTCCATATCTAGTTGTGCAAATCATTTTCGTGTTTCGGTTGAATTATTTTTGGCAGAATTATGGCCCTTTAAAGGTTTACACAAACTTTGTCTGATCTACTTCTCCTGAACCCCTCGCCAGATTTCAATGAAACTTTGCAGGGATGATCAGCACCAAGCCTAGTTGTGCATGTCATGGTCGCATTCCGGTTTACAGATATTTGGCAGAGTTATGGCCCTTTAAAGGATTTTGATACCATAATTGTTTTCCGGGCTAGTTCTCCTGAACCCCTGGCTGGATATAGACGAAACTTGACAAGGATGATCAGTATCAAGTCTAGTTGTGCATATCATCGCCATATTTCGGTTTAATTATTTTTCTGGCAGAGTTATGGCCCTTTAATTATTTTAATACACAAACTTTGTCCAGAACTTCAAGAAGTAGTCGCTACAAACTTGTATTTTAAAAATCTATTTTTAGCTTTGGTGGCCATCTTGGATTTTGCATCAACATTAATTTTCTCTAGGATCAACTAGACTTCATGGGCAACATTTCTGTAAAGTTTCATGAATATCCATCCAGTAGTTTCAGAGGAGTAGTTGCTACAAGTTTTTACTATATAAATCAATGTAAACAAAGATGGCCGCTAGCGGCCATGTTTAAAGTCGCATCGAAATAAATTTCGACAAGGCTCACCATCATGTCATGCTGATCATTTTAGAAAACGTCCCATATCAATATCACTTACAGTTTTCAAGAAGTAGTCGCTACAAATTTATTTATTTTAAATCTATTTTTAGCCGTGGAGGCCATCTTGAATTTCCGGCCAGCCTGAAATTTTGCTAGAATCAACAAGACATCAAGAGCAACATTCCTGTGAAGTTTCATGGACATCCGTCAAGTAGTTTCAGAGGAGTAGTCGCTACAATGTTTTACTATATAACTCTATGTAAACAAAGATGGCCACTGGCAGCCATGTTTAACGTCAAATCAAAACGATTTTTGAGAAGGACCAACATCATGTCTTGCTGATCATTTTAGAAAAAGTCCCATATCAATATCATTTATAGTTTTCAAGAAGTAGTCGCTACAAACGTATTTTTAAAAAATCTATTTTTAGCTTTGGCGGCCATCTTGGATTTCGCATCGACATGAATTTTTGCTAGGATCAACTAGACTTCATGGGCAACATTTCTGTAAAGTTTCATGAATATCCATCCAGTAGTTTCAGAGGAGTAGTCGCTACAAATAAAAGTTTAGGGACAGACGGACGGGCGGACGACGGACGCCGCAACACGGCATAAGCTCTGCTGATCTCTGATCAGTCGAGCTAAAAACTGCATATAAGCCAATTTATTAGGCTATGAGTCTACCTGCTTTGTTGAATATTAACAATTTGGTTTTATTGACGTTGATCGAGAGGCACCAATCTGGCAATATTACATATACATGTGAAATCTATTTTTTTTTAGCCGCGATATTTTGGTTTGGACCACCTGGCCCCCTAAATAGTTTTATGAAGTACTTTACCGATAATGTTTTTGTTTTTATAATCTTTAAGCTTATGTGGTGCTCTTTATTTAGAGTTAAAAATTACTAAATTCCGTCTATAAATGACAAAGTTATATGCTTTTGAAAACAACTGTTGAATTTGCCGATTTTATAAATGTTACAAATATCAACCGACAGAGTTATGCGTGTTATTAAAGGATAGTGGCAGGACTGACAACAGTAAAATAAAACCAACACAGTGTGTTTCATTATACATAATTATACATAATACAAATAATGCATATTTTTTTTTTTTTCATTCATTCATTCGTTTTCACAGAAAACATATAAAGCGATGTGCTTACATGCATATAACTAAAACAATACTACAATAATACATTATTCAAAACAGAATTATAAGAGACTAGCCATTCATGTATTTTAAATATATCGAATGCAACAATCAGTTAAAAAACAGGACGCATAATTGACAAACTAATGAAGTTAAATATCACACCTACTATATCATTATCTTCATATATTTGTATAATTGTGTAGGCTTTACTGTACAATTGCTGAATAAAATATTTGTATTTGTAAAATGTGTATATACAATACAATACAATAATACAATTAATTTATTATTTGCAGTTTGAACATTTCCATGTAGAAGAATTCAAGTGGTCTACACAAGATTTATGGAACCATTCAATGGAACATGATTTATTGTCACATTTAACAAGGTCGTCAATAAGGTCCGGTAATCTGCATTGGCAGTGGCAGTAGATTTTAATTTTATTTAGTTTGGATTCGCAGACTGGCATTTTCGGCATTTTCCTAACTTTCGGAAATGGCTGCCACACTCAGATGAAGCCCGTCTCTACTCAGTAGATGGCTCTGAGCATTAGGGGTAAACGTTCCGTCGAACTTAATATACTTCATCCATGGGACAGACTTCTGAATTTCACTTAGTGTCAGGTTCACTATACCGGCATACAGATTGAACTTGTCCAAATACGTCTGTGTAAGACGTCATCCGGGAAAACACTCTAGGTAAAATACCCGAAACTAGGATTGTGACGCTGAAATGAGAAAAAATATGCAATTATTATATCTTAGAGTATTCAATTACAATAGGAAAAAGTTAAGTTTTAAATTCAAATATTTCTTCGGCGCAAACATTATAATTGATTGATATAATACCATTTGTGCCAAATATAATGCCAAAGTTATGTTATATCGAATGGGGTTTAATGATATATGGTTAGCGCAAGGTGTTGGTAATGTAAAACTGTTTTTATGCATATTTAAACAAAGATTAAATGACAACTTTGTACAAAATTGGAATAGTAGATTAACTGATTCAAGTAGAGCTTTATTTTATAATAATATATGTAGTTTTAGATTTCAGCCATACCTCACATTATGTAACATAACAAAGTTTAGAATTGCTTTGACTAAATTAAGAGTCTCATCTCATAGATTACAAATAGAAGCAGGACGATGGAATAAACCAAACAGAACACCGATAAATGAGAGACAATGTTATGTTTGTAATATTTTAGAAGATGAGTTTCATTTCATGTTAGAATGCCCGTTATACTCCGATCTAAGAAAACAATTTATTAAAAAATACTATTGGAATAGACCGAATATGCATAAAATGGTTTTGTTAATTAATTCAACTTGTACAAAAGAAGTAAGAAACGCCGCCATTTTCATAAAAAAAGCCTTTACTAAAAGGAACGAAACTATGTTTGCCAATAATTGAACTATATGTTGTAGAGTGTATCACAAATTGGTGTAGCGTTGCTAATAATATGTATGTTTACTTGTGTCACAAAATGTCACGGGTAGAGCGTACTGGTCGTATATAGCTCTTGTAAGTTATCGGTTACACCCAAAATCTATTGTTCGAGTTGAAACAATTTCACAATATTCATGATCTATTCATGTAACACGTAAAAGCGTGCACATTTTAAGTGGCCGCCAGAGAGGCCGTGTCATAAGTTTAGTTTTGTGCTAATGCATGTAAACGTATAGGTATATTTTCCTTAAACGGCAAAATTGTATAAGGGGCCTCTCGTGTAGATTCAATACTGTAGATTTAGCCACGTTTGTCACGGACTGAACGGGGGAAATAATGATTTGGGCGTAATGTTTGCTATAAAACCCATTGTCTTCTAGCTCTCGCCGGGATCATCGATAGTACTTTGTTGGAACAGAGATTGGACGGCAAATTTCATAGGCAACATGTGGTTAGTAATTTTATTAAACTTTTATCGTACATTTGTATTCAGTGGGCGGCGCCATCTTGTTTGGCGGTTACGACATCCGGTTAGCATTGATGTTTCTCAAACATAACTTTAGACTAGCATATGATTTTGAAGTTACTTTATTAGATGTAATTATTGTAATTGATCATTAATTGTAAAACAATATTAATTTGATAACAGTGGATAATAGGTGCATTAGTTAACGTTGGCGTATAACTCAGTGATTGTAATACACGAGTGTTAACATTAGTTAACAATGAGATGAGTGACAAGAATAAATGCGTGCATGCATAACTCAGTGAGGGTAATATATGAGTAATTTGATCATGTTTATATTACATGTATTAGGGGCATTGATTTAACAGCGACGTACATAGCGTATACATATCGTTGTAGAATATGTATACATTGCTACTCATCATTAGTACAGCTTACATATATTGATTGAATAATGATTTGTTTGGGTAATGGTAATTATGCAAGATTGTTATGTTTGTCAACCGACATCTAAAACGTATGTATAATTACAGCCTAAGCCATCCAGGATATAAGGATCCAGGATATAAGCCATCCAGGATATAAGCCATCCAGGGTTGGAGTAAGCCATCTAGGTTTGGATATCCAGGAGTGGAGCTAAGCTTCCACGAGTAACGTTTACGAGCGGTGGAGACGGTCCCCGTACCTGCGTCAGCATGGCCAGGTTTTACTAACGACAACCCCCGGGACACAAGGTGGGCCCGTTACCAGTCCTCACTGGAGGAATATCATTCACAATCTCAGTGGAGATTAACTATCATTGCATCGCGTCATCAACCCTTACAGAAGGCATTTGATGACAATCATCCATTGAATTCGCGCATCATCATCTTCATGAGCTCTCGCGCATCACAGTTATCGCGCTAGATAAACATTGTTATAGCTTTAACAACACTTTAGTGTCTTAGACATTCAGTATTTATAACAATACTAAGAATGTCTTAAACGTTCAGGAGAACACTCTTTTCATAGTTCAATTGTGTATTCGCTTGTTTTTTTAGATAATTGTATATATATTTAACATATTTTAAAAGTTGCATTAAACTTATGTAAATGCATTCACCGTCATTGATTCTTTCCTGAGTTAGCCCAACCACTAAGGTCATCCTGTGACAACTGGTTTTCAGAGTAGTGGGATTTTGGGCGACTACGGAGGGAAAGAATCAATAAGTGATCTTTATTATGATATACTAAATCTCTACTTATTATTTTAGAATTGTGTACCACCCTCTGATCCATCAAGGCGACTGTCAACGATCACGGCCACAGCTTGGAAGACAAGTCAAGACACGACAAGGGTAGGGTGAGTCCAAACTGTTGTTTTGTCCGTTCTTTCCTTGGCGCGAGGTCGCAGTGGTCTACACGAGTGGGTCTGAGGCACTTTTGCTCAATAATTTGGGTGTTTGTTTAACCTCCCTTGATATACACATAGTATCCAATTAGGTTGGCGAACAAGACGTTCTACTCATGTTGTGACACTCGAGTATACTTATATTGATGGGAGAAGTAAATATACATGTACATGTTATACACATTTCGATGATTGTTTAAGGTTTATGTCCAATATCAAATATAGATATTTTATGTAGTGTATATGTTTTGTGGAAGCTAGATACTATCTATACATAACCGTTAGTAGTTAGCGCTAATACAAATGTGTATGTAACTTGTCCTATGATGATGCCCAGGTATTTACTGAGGACACAGTGACTTACCATTAGTAGTTAGGTGAGTAGAATTATTAGTGACGTGTGTATTGTAATTATTGTAGTTAGTAGTCCACAATGTCCATAGACATGACGTCCATAAAGGATCTTACGGAAATGGGTAAGGAGTTAGGTTATGCTGGAGAGGAGCTTAGAACCTTTGTTAAAGACGAACAGGCTAGGGAAAGGGAATTTAGACTTAAGGAAAGAGAATTAGCAAAGCAGGAAAGAGATGAAGAAAGTAGATTAGTTAAAGATAAGCTAGAAGTCGAAAGTAGAATAGCTAAAGAGAAGCTAGAATTAGAAAGTAGACTAGCCACAGAGAAGCTAGAATTCGAAAGTAGATTAGCTAAAGAGAAGCTAGATGCTGATAAAGAGAAGCTAGAATTAGAAGGTAGGTTAGCTAAAGAGAAGCGAGATGATGATAAAGAGAAGGTAGAATTAGAAAGTAGAATAGTAAGGGAGAAGCAAGAGTTAGAACAGGAGAGGTTCGAAACAGATGGTAGACTAGCTAAGGCTAAGATGATAATGGAAATGGAGCAAAAAGAGTTTGATCATAAGTTAGCTTTAGAGTTGGAAGCAGCTAAGACACATAGTAAGGAAAGTAAAACTGAAGGGAAAGTTATTATTCTGGGAAGTTAAAAGGTTCGAAGTTACCATACTTTGATGCCGACAAAGATAACATGGACAGTTACTTGTTACGGTTCGAGCGTTATGCTGAGTTACAGGAATGGACCAAAGATAAGTGGGCAGTTCATTTAAGTGCGTTATTGAGAGGCAAGGCCTTAGATGTATTTTCTAGATTACTTAGTGTAGATGCTCTTGACTATGACAAGTTAAAGGATGCTCTTTTAAAGAGATTTGAGCTAACTGAAGAAGGTTTTAGAAAGCGGTTTAGAGCTTGTCTGCCTGAGAAAGGCGAGTCATTTATTCAGTTTATTAGTAGGTCTAGAAATTACTTAGATAGGTGGTTAGAGTTAGGGAAGGTAGCGCAGACTTATCAGGGCCTCATAGATTTCTTGTTGCGGGACCAGCTATTCAATGTTTGTAGTAGAGATCTGTTCTTATTTCTTAAAGAAAGAAAACTAACTAGTGTAGATGAAATGGCAACTCAAGCAGATCAGTTTGCCAAGGCTAGAGGTGGAGCTCATAATGTAGTGTCGAAAGACAGAACTTTTAGAGATAGGCAAGGGGACGATCATAAACAGAAAGACCAGAGTGGAAACTATAGAGGTGGAGGTAGTTCGATGGGTTCTGGAGGAGGTAGCAATAGTGGTAACATAGGTAGACCTTTTATTCGTTGTCGTCACTGTAATGGGAATCATGCTTCACATGAGTGTAGGAAAGCGGTGAAAGTGTCCGCTGTCGTAGACAATTTTAGTGAAAATAGTAGAGTGGACAACAATGTAGGGAGTCAGAACCAAGGTTTTAACAACCCATGGAATTTCGGTAGAAGTAGAGGTGGTCAAAACCGAGGTAGAGGTAGAGGCAGAGGTAGTAATAGTCCGGTTATTAAAACCGAGAGTAGTAGCTGTTGTGTTAAAGCGGATGGTGTAATGGCGAAGATCGGAACATGTCTCTTTCCGTATGCAAATCTTCCAACGGCAGATGGTAGAGTGAATGGCACGGACGTAATTGTAATGAGGGATACAGGTTGTACAGGTGTGGTAGTTAGGCGTAGTTTAGTTACGGATGACCAGTTGGTAGGTAAACAGTCACCGTGTATGTTGTTAAATAAGTCGGTAGAGCACGTGCCAATAGCGAGAATAGATGTAGATACACCTTTCCTTAAAGGGACTACAGAGGCATTATGTATGGACGACCCGATGTATGAATTAACGATAGGGAACATAGAAGGTTCAGCACTTCCGGTAATGTCCGATTTTAGAAGTAGCATAAGTAATGCCGTAGAGACTAGAGCGCAGGTTCAGAAGCAAGCTCAGGCTTATAGAAAATTAAAGGTTCCTACAGCCGTAGGTGACATATCTAAAGCGGAGTTTATAGAAGCACAAACTCAAGACGAGTCATTAGGTCCTTGTAAGGTGAAGGCCAAGGATGGTGTAGTGAAGAAGTGTAAATGGTCCGGTAGTTGTAAGTTTGTACATAAGAATAGGTTATTGTACAGAGAATTTTAAGATAGTGGTAGTAGACAGTTTCACCAATTAGTGGTACCTACCCAGTATAGAACGACAGTGCTTAAGGTAGCTCATGAGTCGATTATGGGAGGTCATTTAGGCGTAAAGAAAACGTCAGATAAAGTATTTGCAGAATTGTATTGGCCAGGCGTTAGTGGAGATGTAACTAGGTATTGTAGGTCCTGCGATGTATGCCAAAGGACAGTACCAAAAGGTCGAGTGACCAAAGTACATTTAGGTCAGATGCCACTGATAGATACACCATTTAAGCGGGTAGCCGTAGACATAGTTGGACCAATTTTTCCAGTGTCGGATAGGAAAAATAGGTACATTTTAACCATGGTAGACTATGCAACTAGGTATCCGGAGGCAGTAGCATTGCCCTCAATTGAAACTGAGAGAGTAGCTGAGGCATTAGTTGATATGTTCAGTAGGCTAGGTGTACCAGAGGAAATGCTGACTGATTGTGGGTCACAGTTTACGTCAGAACTTATGGCTGAAGTAAGCAGGTTATTGTCTTTGCGTCAAATCATGACAACACCATATCACCCTATGTGTAACGGGTTAGTCGAACGATTTAACGGGACGTTAAAGCAAATGTTACGGCGTATGTGTACCGAGAGACCCAAAGATTGGGACAAGTATCTCAATGCTTTATTGTTTGCATTTATAGAGGTTCCACAAGAGAGTTTAGGATTTTCTCCGTTTGAGATTGTACGGTAGGTCAGTTAGAGGTCCCATGAGGATTCTTAGAGAGATGTGGGCAGGTGAAGTAGATAGTGATGAGGTTAAGACTACATATCAGTATGTTTTAGATCTAAAGGAGAAACTAGAGGAGACTTGTAAGATAGCTCAAAGTCAGTTAGTTAAGGCAAGTACCAAGTATAAACGGTACTATGACCAGAAAGCTAGAGCAAGGAAGTTTAAGATAGATGACCAGGTGTTACTGTTACTCCCGACCGACAATAACAAGTTGTTATTACAATGGAAAAGTCCGTTTTACGTTAGAGGGATAGTGAACACTATGGATTACCGTATCGAGATAAACGGAAAGTTAAAGACCTTTCATGCGAATATGCTGAAAGAGTATATCAGTAGAACCGATAATGGGCAACAAGCGGTGTTAACCGTAGTTAATGTTGCAGTTATTGAGGATAGTGAGGAAGACAGTAGTGAGGACACTAGTCCCATGTATTTTCCCACTAGTGTAGGTATGGAGACAGCAGCCGATGTAGACATATCAAGCATGCTTAGTGTAGAGCAGCAACGAGAGATGGGTAGTTTACTCTCGGAGTTCAGTGATGTCTTGTCCGAAAACCCGGGGCAGACAGATGGAGTGCAACATGATATTGTACTCACATCAGAGGAACCAATTAGAATTAAGGGGTATCCCATTCCATTTCACTCCCGATCAATTGTTGATGAGGAGGTGAAAGACATGTTGAAATTGGGTGTCATCGAACCTTCAAACGCCCCATTTTCATCCCCAGTCGTACTTATTAAGAAGAAAGATGGGTCAATTCGATTCTGCATCGATTTTAGGCAGCTCAATAAACGTACCATCTTTGATGCAGAGCCAATGCCTAATATTGAGGAGGTATTCTCTAAACTTGCGGGATATTCGTATTTCTCCAAGTTAGACCTCAGTAAAGGTTATTGGCAAGTCCCACTTTCAGACCGAGCTAAAGAGATGACCTCCTTCGAAACTTCGCAAGGACTTTTTAAGTCAAGGTCATGCCCTTTGGTCTCGTAAACGCCCCAGCAACATTCTGTAGGTTAATGAGGAAAGTCCTGAAGGATTTATCCAACACAGACAGTTTTGTAGATGATATCCTGGTGTTTACAACAACATTTGAAGACCATATTAGGCTCTACGTAATCTGTTGGAACGGCTACGTCGGTTTAAACTGACTGCAAAACCTAGCAAGTGTCACATAGGTTACGCAGATATAGAGTGTCTGGGTCATGTTGTCGGGAGGGACCAGAAATTGAAACCCAACCCCGACAAGGTTAAGGCAATTCAGGAAGCACCAAGACCCAAGACAAAGAAACAAGTTAGGTCATTTTTAGGGTTGGCGGGTTTTTACAGGAAGTTTATTCCAAACTTTTCGGCTATAGCTGCACCTTTGTCAGACTTGACGAAGAAAGGTCAACCCAATAGGATAACTTGGGGGGAAAGCCAGGAGCGAGCTTTTGTCTCTTTAAAGGGGAGTCTGGTCAAAACCCCAATACTAAAATTACCTGAACTTGACCAGGAGTTTATCCTCAGAACGGATGCCTCCGATATCGGGGTGGGTGCAGTCCTACTGCAAGAGCAAGATGGGTGTAGTCTCCCCGTGGCTTACCCAAGTCGGAAACTATTACCCCGGGAATGTAACTACTCTGTTATCGAAAGGGAGTGTCTTGCAGTAGTGTGGGGTGTCAGTAAATTCCACCGATATGTTTTTGGTAAGGAATTTGTCTTGGAGACTGACCACCAACCGTTAGCTTATATGAATAAAGCAAAGGTAGCTAACAGTAGGTTAATGAGGTGGGCACTGACTCTGCAGCCTTACCGGATGAAAATTAAAGCGATCCGAGGAAAGGACAATATTGGGGCAGACTATTTAAGTCGCCGCACATAATGACCGGTTTAATACAATAGTGTATTGCAGTGTATTGTACAATAGTAGTATATGTTACGACAGGGTAGTGTACAATTGTAGAATAGTGTTGAAATTGTAATTACATATTATAGTTAGGTTATAACTGCAGTGGTAATAGTTAACATACTCAAGCGATTGAGCGATCAGCTTGTACGTTTTGTCGCTCGTTTGCTCAGAAGAATTAATAGTTTCTTAACGTGTAAATATTAATTATCATTTTGTTGAATTTTAAAAGTGTAGCACTTTCTTTAAGTGGGGAGATGTTGTCACAAAATGTCACGGGTAGAGCGTACTGGTCGTATATAGCTCTTGTAAGTTATCGGTTACACCCAAAATCTATTGTTCGAGTTGAAACAATTTCACAATATTCATGATCTATTCATGTAACACGTAAAAGCGTGCACATTTTAAGTGGCCGCCAGAGAGGCCGTGTCATAAGTTTAGTTTTGTGCTAATGCATGTAAACGTATAGGTATATTTTCCTTAAACGGCAAAATTGTATAAGGGGCCTCTCGTGTAGATTCAATACTGTAGATTTAGCCACGTTTGTCACGGACTGAACGGGGGAAATAATGATTTGGGCGTAATGTTTGCTATAAAACACATTGTCTTCTAGCTCTCGCCGGGATCATCGATAGTACTTTGTTGGAACAGAGATTGGACGGCAAATTTCATAGGGAACATGTGGTTAGTAATTTTATTAAACTTTTATCGTACATTTGTATTCAGTGGGCGGCGCCATCTTGTTTGGCGGTTACGACATCCGGTTAGCATTGATGTTTCTCAAACATAACTTTATACTAGCATATGATTTTGAAGTTACTTTATTAGATGTAATTATTGTAATTGATCATTAATTGTAAAACAATATTAATTTGATAACAGTGGATAATAGGTGCATTAGTTAACGTTGGCGTATAACTCAGTGATTGTAATACACGAGTGTTAACATTAGTTAACAATGAGATGAGTGACAAGAATAAATGCGTGCATGCATAACTCAGTGAGGGTAATATATGAGTAATTTGATCATGTTTATATTACATGTATTAGGGGCATTGATTTAACAGCGACGCACATAGCGTATACA
The DNA here is from genome assembly GCA_037043455.1 of Cyrtodaria siliqua. Taxonomy (NCBI): domain Eukaryota; kingdom Metazoa; phylum Mollusca; class Bivalvia; order Adapedonta; family Hiatellidae; genus Cyrtodaria; species Cyrtodaria siliqua. The sequence goes on from JAWPHD010002555.1 coordinate 96,363, forward strand.
TATCGTTGTAGAATATGTATACATTGCTACTCATCATTAGTACAGCTTACATATATTGATTGAATAATGATTTGTTTGGGTAATGGTAATTATGCAAGATTGTTATGTTTGTCAACCGACATCTAAAACGTATGTATAATTACAGCCTAAGCCATCCAGGATATAAGGATCCAGGATATAAGCCATCCAGGATATAAGCCATCCAGGGTTGGAGTAAGCCATCTAGGTTTGGATATCCAGGAGTGGAGCTAAGCTTCCACGAGTAACGTTTACGAGCGGTGGAGACGGTCCCCGTACCTGCGTCAGCATGGCCAGGTTTTACTAACGACAACCCCCGGGACACAAGGTGGGCCCGTTACCAGTCCTCACTGGAGGAATATCATTCACAATCTCAGTGGAGATTAACTATCATTGCATCGCGTCATCAACCCTTACAGAAGGCATTTGATGACAATCATCCATTGAATTCGCGCATCATCATCTTCATGAGCTCTCGCGCATCACAGTTATCGCGCTAGATAAACATTGTTATAGCGTTAACAACACTTTAGTGTCTTAGACATTCAGTATTTATAACAATACTAAGAATGTCTTTAACGTTCAGGAGAACACTCTTTTCATAGTTCAATTGTGTATTCGCTTGTTTTTTTAGATAATTGTATATATATTTAACATATTTTAAAAGTTGCATTAAACTTATGTAAATGCATTCACCGTCATTGATTCTTTCCTGAGTTAGCCCAACCACTAAGGTCATCCTGTGACAACTTGCATATGTATACCTGGTTGCTAAGCATCTACTTAAAATTATTTACGTGTTCATACAATTAAAAGCTGTTTGAATTATATGCAATCATGTATGTCATGTAAGAATATACACTTCTCAAAACTGCTAACTACACCGCTCACGTTTTGGGTTATATATATCGATGGGTTGAATGTTTTTCAATAAAATAAAAAGGAAATACCAATTCAATCATTTTTACATCATTTCATTTTATTTTTTTCATGGGCAATGCTAGAACTAAACCACAATAAGCAATTACAAACGACCCATGTAAACACTAAAGTCACACTTTTCCCATACTTTTCCCATATCTACATGTAGATATGGGAAAAGTGTGACTTTAGTGTTTAGCAGACATCGGTAAAATAATTAGCAATATTCAAAATAATATAACTTTGTCATTTATTGACGTAATCTACTAATTGTTAACTCTAAATAAAGAGCACAACATAAGCTTTAAGAATATATAAACAAAAACATTATCGGTTAAGTACTTCATAAAAATATTTAGGGGGCCAGGTGGTCCGAACCAAAATATCGCGGCTAAAAAAAAATAGATTTCACATGTATATGTACAGCGACTTATAACTTTGCCAATTTTTATACGATTTAAATTATTCTTACAGTTTTAGAAAGTAGTTATCTTCAGCTAAATAAATATATAAAGTTATTACCGATCAAAGCTGTATTAAACGATTCCGAGAGAGGGCCAGGTGTTTTTAGTGATCAAAATATGGCAATTTTATGATTCTGATCGGTATGTGTGTTGCATTCAATAATTCGCTTATTTCACATCTAAACTTAAAAATTCAGTGTTTTGGAAAGTACATATTCTAAGCTTTCCAATAACATATAGTATTATCATATCTGATAAACACTAAAAAAGTTATTCTGGGGGCCAGCTAGTCCTTTTTTTCAACCCTAAATATAGCAGGGGGCCAACAAGTAAACCTGTCCCTGTAGCACTACAGCACATTTTGATAAAAGAATAACGTCAGCATACAGTAAGCAATGTATATAAATCTTGTCACTGCCAAAGATGGCCATTGGCAGGAAAATAGAAGTTATTTTATAGGACCGTGGTATCTGGGGTGAAAATTGAAATATACATGGCCCTGGTGTGCATATATAAAGCAATTAAAACAAGTATAATGATACTATGCAAACTATTTAACTATGCCAATACAATTTGAATTAAATCGTATATTGAAACTATTGATTTTACGAGTTCATGTTTTCTCATGAATGTCCGCGAAGTTGTAGAAACTATTCTCTTCTATCAAGTGGTTCCCTTCACTTCCGTATGAATATAGCTGAAATTGCACAAAAGAGCGAAACCAAATTGTTGAAAAGTATGTCACATCTATATATAGTTATAGCCAGGTTTAATATGGCACGTACATGGTGTGTTTCGTGAATGAGAAGGAAGTTAAGCTTTTAAAAATCGACTGTCACTTGTCAGTACGAAAGACAATAATGTGTTGATTATAACAACTGGCATCGAAATCGAAAGTTGACGTAAACTCAGTGTTTCTATTTCCGGGTAGTCGGTTAACGGTCAGTAGTAGTTACTGTTTGTTCTCGGGAAAGCTTTGGAAGTATTGTCTGTTTGTTCTGAGAAGATTTAGCAATCAAATACTCGGCAAAATGACATCGACAGGTACACCGACGCCAAATGGACCAACCTTAAATGAAAGATACATCGCGGCCATGGTTCTGAGCGGTGTCGGCGACGCCATGGGGTACAGGAATGGAGCTTGGGAATTTTGTGACTCTGGTGAATTTATTCACAAAGAACTTAAAAAATTAGGCGGTGTTGATAAATTGCATGTGAAATTGCCCGAATGGATGGTTAGCGACGATACCGTTATGCACGTGGCTACGGCAGAGGCTCTGGTGACGAAGGACTTGACAGAGAAGGAAGACCTGTATTGTTGTATTGCAAGTAAATACAAACTCTGCATGAATGATATGACAGGAAGAGCACCAGGCGACACGTGCATGAGTATGTGTTATAAGTTAAAACCATTGGCGAAGCAGATTAGCATTCCATTCAATAGCTGTGGGGGCGGATGTGGAGGAGCGATGAGGTCCATGTGCGTAGGTTTGCGGTATCCAAACCCTGAGCAGATAGATGATTTGATTGCAGTAAGTGTAGAAGCTGGACGCTTGACGCACCACCATCCTACAGGTTTCCTTGGCTCAATGGCGTCGGCATTGTTTACATCGTACGCCATACAAGGAAGGCCATTACGCGAATGGGGCAAAGGACTTGTGGACGCTTCCAAAATGGCAAAAGAATATGTCAAGGAAAGGAAAGTTTATGTTAGTGAGAATATAAAAGCGTGGAGTTACTTCGAGGAGAAATGGAACGCTTACCTAACAGAAAGAAATCTTATCGGTGGAAATACAGATCCTGTGTTTCCGGAGAAGTATGGTATCAAAGAGCGCGACGAGTTCTACAAGTCTTTGAGCTTCAGGGGGTGGGCTGGTGCCAGCGGACATGACGCTCCGATGATCGCGTACGACGCGTTGCTTAGTTCCGGTGGTGACTGGCGGGAGTTGTGTAGCAGGTCAATGTTTCACAGTGGCGACAGCGACAGCACGGGAGTGATCGCGGCATGCTGCTACGGCGCTATGAATGGCTTTAATGGAGTCGCGGAGTGCAACCACAAGGATTTGGAACCCGAGTACCGCAAGAGGCTCGAAAATACCGCGATACGTTTATATTACATAAATCACCCAGAAGAGAATCCGATAGAAAAAAGGTCATCTATCACATCGGACCCGTCTTTAGAAGTAACTGATGACCCTGATGCTCAGTGTGACGATACCTTAGGTATTCCTGTATTAGCCTCCGTTCCGTCTAATAATGACCTCACAAATCTTGAAAATGACTCAAGTCAATCTGACGATCCAAAAGAAGAAAAGACAGTACCCATCGAAGAAGAGTTAGAACAAAGACTTGAAACTTTGGAAAAGATCTAGTCAGAGATCAGATATATAGATATAGGTGGCAAGTGAGAGTACAGTTGTGAATATAAATAATACTTGTATGAATGGTTTAACAGTTGATTAAAACATGATGTATGGTTTTAAATAATGATGATAACTATAAATTGTGTGTGACAGTTTATGACGATGATACCGAACGGACAGTAAAAGCAGTGCATGCATCAACCGAAATTACAGTGTTGGCAACATGATGGGACTGATTCAATATCAATAACCCAGAAATGCAGAGCTGTAGATAATTTCTGACTGTAATGAGTCATCCGATACAAAATGAACGATTAACAAGAAGCACGTTCAGAGTATTTTTTTAAAAAATGTATGGCTTTGATGGCGTCGCGGAGTGCAATCACCGAGATTTGGAACCTAAGTACCGCGAGAGGCTCGAGAAAACCGCGATATTATATAAATCACCCAGAAGAGAAGCTGACTGAAAAAAGCTCGCCAATCACACCTAACCCGTCTTTAACTGATGTTTTACCCTCAGTTCCGTCTAATGATGACCTCAGAAATCTTAAAAATGAACCAGTTCGGGCTGGACAATCTGACGATTCCAAAGAAGAAAATACACCATCTACTGATGAAACGTTGGAGCAAAGACTGCACTCTTTAGAAAACGAGGATGCCACATGAGTGAATATTTAGACTGCTGGAATGAACATGGTTTATTATTTGATTATAAGTTAAGATATATGGTTAGCATGATTACTATAAATTTTGTATTGCAGAGCATTGCATTGCGAATTATGAGAAAGGTTATGGTGATGATACCAAACGGACACAGTAAAACAATGCACGTATCACCCGAAATGCCAGTGTTGGTAGTTTGATTAACGATATAACTGATTCAAAATATCAATAATCCATTGTGTGATATAGGAACGGCATACTTAAAGATTAAATATACGAAATCTTGAACTCTATAGTTTAATACAACTTGTACACAGTGTTGTGTTGATATATACTGAATGAAAAAAGTTCATCACGACATTTTAAGGACATAGATCTATTAAATATATGATCATTGATATAATGGAAGATATTAGAAGAGCGAGGTAAGAATGTGAAAAAAAGTGTTATTTTATTGTTTTCAAAGCGAAGTATCAGAATTACCACCCATATATTATAAACAACTTATTTCGTTTTACTCACGTGTTTCTTTGAACAAATTTAATGTTTGGCATTGAAAGAATTGCCCATTCTGTCATTGTTTATAAAACGCTGAAAAATATTCAGAAACGATTGTTGTTCTCAAAAAACAAACATTCCAAATTTCGTAATTTTTAAAATTACCATCCTTTTCATTGAAATGAGAACGATTTTCGACAATCTATATATAAAAACCTATATATAAAATTATGTTCCCATCATATTTGCTTTAGTTTTATCACCGACTTTGTTTACAAATGGCTTTGTAGCATTATTATTGGTCATATCTATGTCACTTTATCATTGACCCCAAACATACGCGGCTTTCTATCTCGTCTATGGAATTGACATACAATTTATGTGCCAAATTTAGTGTACGTTTCAACCAAATTACAAACTGAATATACATATAATACAACGTAAATGGAGGACGCATGTTTGGATTGTGTAATTTTTTACTTCTTAACAATGTTATTACTAATACATAGAATTTACAATTATACAAATGTTGTGTAAATGAAATACATGTACCTTGATTTTCTTAATTATTATTATATTATACAGTTATATTCAAAATGAAATTAAAAGTACTTTATCAAGCTGTTATTTCTCAGAATCTGAACACCCTGATGGTCGCTTCCTGTAGTTCATGACAGATCGAAGATAATACGTTATCTGGCACCCTTACCCTCTAATATAAAAGTTATCAGTCAAATGTTTGACTCAAGCTACACTTGCTTGATTGCCAATAAGGCCTAAAAGAAAAAGTGTGTGTTTCTGGTTTCACCCTGTCAAATTTAGGGTAGGTAGGTAGGTAGGTAGGTAGGAAAACGTTTTTTTTTAGATTTTTTTTTTATATATATTGTTCGCATATATTATGCCATTTTTGTACTAAGGCAACTTCTTGATAACCTTTGCAAACATTTTGGATCCAGATTAGATGCTTAACAACTCTGGCTAATACAATTATCATTTGAATAAAAATATTTGTTGTTTGATTGTAATATTTCCTCTATTTTATTATTTTTTTTATTTTTTTTTATTTTTTTTTTTTATTTTTTATTTTTTGATAAAAATATTTGGGGTCGGCGGTGAAAAAATAGGGTCGGTCGGGAAACCGGAAACACACATATTTTTTGTTAGGCCTAAATCAAGTAAAAGTGAAAATTAAGAACTTCATCAATATGTACCAAAATGTATCATTGCTTGCATCCACATTAAAATAAAAGTGAGCGTCAACCCTGGCAGACTTCTATATTAAACTGTACAGTAGAGTTTGTTGATTGCATTCGGCATTTTTACATTTTATACACTGGATCAAGACGCTCCACCGTAAGTGGAGTCTCTACTATAAAATTTGCAACAACTCTGCAGTTCTTCAGGTTAGTATGTTCTAGGACCATTCTCCATGTTTTATCTCGATGGAGGACTCATGATGAGCCTGGCATGTTCATTGCTGTTAGGCGCCATATAACCCTTCATGTGCTGGTGCGCCGTAAAACCCAATTCACTTCAATTCTAGTCATTAAAAACAATTGAACGACGAGGACGTTAGGACCGGAGTGCCCATTCTTGTTTAGAGTATAACTTAATCAAGAGATGTTGATATAATGTAGTTTCGTAACTGCTGCGATTTATTGAAATAACTAATATAAAAACGCAGTGTCGTCTGGTGTATACTCTCATCACGTTTTTTCCATTGTAGAATAGACCGATATAACATTTTTTTTTTCATTGTAGGATACTAAGAGAATGGGAGATTTATTTCGCATTCTCGCTATCTCGTCAAAATAAAAACTCGATAAAATCGCGAGGTTTCGCAAACTTCGCGTTTTTTTTCAATGTAGAACAGGACGAGAATGCGAAATTTATTTCTCAATCTCGCAAATTGGAAACGCGAGATCGCGATGGCCCTAACAGGATTCCGTAGTGTACACCTTTGAACATTGTTGGACAATTGTGCGTTAGGTTTATTCGAAATAAAATACTATTCACTAAATTACCGTAGTTTAACGACTAACCAACATACAACGGTTTTATGGCACCATCAGGAATGAACATTCCAGGCCAAACCTCCACTGACTTACATTAACGTTAATACATGAAGCATAACCATACAATCTGTTCATTTGCAGAACTGCTGAGTTAACAGAAATGTAAAGTTGATTAGTCTACTAATGGACTCATTTGTGGAGTTGTTATCTCGTTAGACCGTTTTTCTCACTATATTTAATGATGAATCTTATTACCAATCTGGTATGTATTTACCAGTATGTCTTAATGTCGCTTTTCATAGAATGGTGTTGTATACTCACGAAGAATAAATTTCCCAAATAAATCCATTAAAATATACATGTAAATACAAATTTCTGCATTGAAATTATACTCTGCATCTTCTGTACAAATTCCAAAACATGACTCCAATATTTTGAGATGCAAACCATATGTACGCCTAAATTCTTTAAATCTTCTTTCGGCTATGTCATTTTTATATTCCCACTAGTAAATTCATAATTTTTTTTTAAAATACTTTTAAAGTCTTAGTGAAAACCCCGCTCTCAAGAAAAACAATGTTCATGCTCCAAATTTAAATCCTTTTGTACTCTAAACTAGGGCCATCGTACCATCGCGTATTGACCTTTACAAGTCGATGAGCGATGGTAGGATGGCGATGGTACGATGACGAGATGGTACGATGGCGATGATACGATGCTCCATCGCGTCATCGCCATCGTACCATCGCGCATTGCCCTCTGCTCCATCATACCATCGCTCCATCGCTTTCCGTTTAGACATGCACACATCAAAGCAAAACAAAAATGGAGGACATCATGAATGCAAAGATTCAACAATACTTTTTGGCAATGTTTTCTTACCGATAAATTCAAGTTTTGCTGAGCCTAAATGAAGGGATATATTTAAGAAAAGTATTGTCGAATCTTTGTTTTGCTTTGACGGACCATCGTACCATCGCGTTTAAAGTCTATGCGCGATGGTACGATGGCGATGACGCGATGGACCATCGTATCATCGCCATCGTACCATCGCCATAATACCATCATGCCAGCGTACCATCGTACCATTGCGCATCGACTTGTAAAGGTCGATACGCGATGGTACGATTGGAACACCGTACTAAACGCAGAGTATACCCTTCAGTTAACAAGTGCAATTCTAAGAGGTGTAGTTGTTGCAGTCATTTAACTTGCAAATTCACTATCAAATCAACAGTCAACGGTAGAGTGTATAGTGTAAATCTTAAATCAGGTACCGTATAAATTGTAAAACAACTCATGTTACATATGGAAAGCCATAGCTGTCTGCTAATAGTATTTTTCAATTCGTTATGTAAATATGTTAATTCGTTATGTAGATAAGTTACTTCGTTATGTAGATAAGTCAATGTACAATTGTTAATTCGTTCTGTAGATAAGTCAATTTGTTATGTAGATAAGTTAATTCCTTATGTACAATTGTTAATTCCTTCTGTAGATAAGTCAATTTGTTATGTAGATAAGTTAATTAATTCTGTAGATAAGTAATTTGGTTATGTAGATAAGTTAATTCGTTATGTAGATACGTTAATTCGTTATGTAGTGCAGTCAATTCGTTATGTACAATTGTTAATTCGTTATGTAGATAAGTCACTTCGTTATGTGGCCCGGTCAATTCGTTATGTACAATTGTTAATTTGTTATGTAGATAATTTACTTCGTTGTTAAATATATTATTTTATCGGGGGTAAATCGAACGCTAACACCGTTTAGCTAAAATGGAGGCGATTCTGTCCGCAGTTGGGTTAAAGGGAATGTAGCGACACAGCCAAACAAACTTTGTTATTGAGAGTTTTGAAATACTTGGGAAACTGAAAGAATTATCAAAATCGGATGATAAACAAAAAAGACATGACCATTTGAAGGATGTACAAAAACGGATATGGGAGTCGCCATTTTTTTAGAACTATGACGTCATAGTTCGAAATTACCATATAATTATATGGAATATTGATAAATATCATTTGAAGCAAATACAATCTCTGCAAATGAATGCAAAATCCTATACTGGCCATATAAAGTATTATTGCCATTAAGTATACGTATTTTTCATACAGTTGCTGTCATTTTCCCCACTATAAATCAATAAATATTCATATTTATAAATATTCCAAATATGGTCATTAAAAACTGTGATGTCATAGCTCTAAAAATGGCGGCTTCCATATTCATTTCAACAGATTATTTAAATGTAGTCTTATTCATATCTTCTTCGTTTATCATCACATTTTGATAATTCTTTCACCCGTTTACAAGTTTTTCAGACCTCTCAATAATAACAATCGTTTGGCTGTGTCGCTACATTCCCTTTAAGTTGCTTAGCGGCACATTTTAAAAGAGAAAACAATACTGTAGAGGAAGCAAAAAAACTCTCGGACAAGGACCTCGAATCGCTCGGTGTAAACACCATTGGTGACAGAGTTAGGCTTAGAGAGAAATTGAAGGTTTCCAATCTTGGTAATTAACAATTGTACATAACGAAATGACTGGACTATATAACGAAGTAACTTATCTACATAACAACAACTTTTCTACCGAATGAATTAACAATTGTACATAACGAATTGACTGGACTACATAACGAATTGACTTATCTACATAACGAATTAACTTATCTACATAACAACTTAATTTATCTACATAACAAAGTAACTACACAACGAATTGACTTACCTACATAACAAATTGACTGTACTACATAACGAAGTAACTTATATACATAACGAATTAGCTTATCTACATAACATATTAACAATTGTACATAACGAATTGACTGGACCACATAATGAAGTAACTTATCTACATAACGAATTAACTTATCTGCATAACGAATTAACAATTGTACATAACGTATTGACTGGACTACATAACGAATTGACTTATCTACATAACGAATTAACTTATCTACAGAACAAAGTAACTACACAACGAATTGACTTATCTACATAACGAATTGACTGGACTACATAACGAAGTAACTTATCTACATAACGAATTAGCTTATCTACATAACAAATTAACAATTGTACACAACGAATTGACTGGACTTTATAACGAATTAACTTATCTACATAACGAATTGACTGGACTACATAAAGAAGTAACTTATTTACATAACGAATTAACTTATCTAACGAATTAACAATTGTACATAACGAATTGACTTATCTACATAACGAATTAACTTATCTACATAACGAATTAATAATTGTACATAACGAATTGACTTATCTACATAACGAATTAACTTATCTACATAACGAATTAACAATTGTACATATATAACGAATTGGCTGGACTACATGACGAAGTAACTTATCTACATAACGAATTGACTTATCTACATAACGAATTGACTTATCTACATAACGAATTGAAAAATACTATTAGCAGACAGCTATGGCTTTCCATAGTTACAAATGTTCTTACATGGCGTGTACCTCGTTTCGGCATCCAATATCTTGGACAAACTAGTAGATCGTTAAAAGTTCTATTCCTTGAACACGATTACAGTGTAGGAAATCGTAAGAAATTAAACAGTTATTTATATCAACATTTTCGCCAAACAGGCCATACATTTAACAATGCTACTATTCAGCCATTTGAACATCTAATTCATGACACTAATGCTACATCCAGCTTTAAATGTAAAGCATAACACATTGTAGAGTTAACATGGATGAAGAATTTGCAAACACCCTATCCATTGGGCCTCAACGACAATATTTATCAGGAAGGAAATATTTCTCGAGGTAAAACAAAGAAGAAAGTGTGACGGACACACAGACGGACGGCCGGACAAACGGCAACTATATGCTCGACTTTCTGGGAGCATAAAAAGCATAAAAACCTATTCGAAACATTGTTTTTCATTATAATAAAGTTGTTTCAGATCTTGATTTAGATACAAATACTACATCCGTATGAGATTGTTAATACTAACAAATTCTGCTATACTCAAGCCGGTCATGTTATCAAAGCCAATTTTGAAATTATCGACAAACGCCTTCGTTTTCTATATCCTAAAGGTCCTAGTTTCAGTTGTGTTTACACTTTCAGTTGTGTATACTGTTTCAGTTGTGTTTACTGTTTCAGTTGTGTGTACTGTTTCAGTTGTTTATACTGTTCCAGTTGTGTATACTATTTCAGTTGTGTTTACTGTTTCAGTTGTGTATCTGTTTCAGTTGTTTCAGTTGTGTATACTGTTTCAGTTGTGTATAGTGTTTCAGTTGTTTTTACTGTTTCGGTTGTGTATACTGTTCCAGTTGTGTTTACACACTTTGTGTTTCAATATTTTAGTTGTGTATGCTGTTTCAGTTGTGTATAGTGTTCCAGTTGTATTTACTGTTTCAGTTGTGTATACTGTTCCAGTTCTGTATACTGTTTCCAGTTGTGTATACTGTTTCAGTTGTGTTGACTGTTTCCAGTTGTGTATACTGTTTCCAGTTGTGTATACTGTTCCAGTTATGTGTACTGTTTCCAGTTGTGTATACTGTTTCAGTTTTGGTGACTGTTTCCAGTTGTGTATACTGTTTCAGTTTTGTTGACTGTTTCAAGTTGTCTATACTGTTCCAGTTGTGTATACTGTTTCAGTTTTGTTGACTGTTTCCAGTTTTGTTGACTGTTTCAGTTGTGTTTACTGGTATAATGTCTCAGTTGTGTTTACTGTTTCTATTGTGTTGACTGTTTCAGTTGTGTATACTGTTCCAGTTGTGTATACTGTTCCAGTTGTGTGTACTGTTTCTGGTGTGTATACTGTTTCAGTTGTGTTTACACTTTCAGTTGTGTATACTGTTCCAGTTGAGTTTACTGTTTCTGTTGTGTTGCCTATTATTTCAGTTGTGTTTACTGTTTCAGTTGTGTATACTGTTTTAGTTGTGTATACTGTTCCAGTTGTGTTAACTGTTTCTGTTTTGTTGCCTATTATTTCAGTTGTGTTTACTGTTTCAGTTGTGTATACTGTTTCAGTTGTGTATACTGTTTCAGTTGTGTTTACTGTTTCTGTTGTGTTGCCTATTATTTCAGTTGTGTATACTGTTTCAGTCGTGTTTTCAGTTTCAGTTGTGTATACTGTTCCAGTTGTGTATACTGTTCAGTTGTGTATACTGTTCCAGTTGTGTATACTGTTCCAGTTGTGTTTTCTGTTTCTGGTGTGTATATTGTTGAGTTGTGTATACTGTTCCAGTTGTGTATACTGTTCCGGTTGTGTTTACTGTTTCTGTTGAGTTAAATATTTTTTCAGTTGTGTTTACTGTTTCAGTTGTGTATACAGTTTCAATTGTGTATGCTGTTCTCCAGTTTTGTATACTGTTTCAGTTTTGTATACTGTTCCAGTTGTGAATACTTTTCAGTTTTGTATACTGTTTAGTTGTGTATACTGTTCCAGTTGTGTACTGTGTCAGTTGTGTATCCTGTTTCAGTTGTGTATACTGTTTCAGATGTGTTGACTTGTAATTTTATTGACTGTTCCAGTTGTGTATACCGTTTCAGTTGTGTTTACACACTCAGTTGTATTTACTGTTTCTGTTGTGTATACTGTTCAAGTTGTGTATACTGTTTCAGTTGTATTGACTTGTAGTTTTGTTGACTGTTCCAGTTGTGTATACTGTTTCAGTTGTGTTTACACATTCAGTTGTATTTACTGTTTCTGTTGTGTATACTGTTCCAGTTATGTATACTGTTTCAGTTGTGTTTACACTTTCAGTTGTATTTACTGTTTCTGTTTTGATACTGTTTCACTTGTGTATACTGTTCCATTTGTGTTGACTGTTCCAGTTGTGTATACTGTTTTAGTTGTGTTTACACTTTCAGTTGTATTTACTGTTTCTGTTGTGTATACTGTTCCTGTTGTGTATACTGTTCCGGTTGTATTTACTGTTTCATTTGTGTTTACTGTTCCTGTTTATGTATACTGTTTCCTTTGTGTTTACTGTTCATGTTGTGTATACTGTTTCAGTTGTGTATACTGTTCTCCAGTTGTGTATATTGTTCCAGTTGTGTATACTTTTCAGTTTTGTATACTGTTTTGTTGTGTATACTGTTCCAGTTGTGTATACTGTTTCAGTTGTATATAGTGTTCCAGTTGTGTTTACTGTTCTGGTTGTGTTTACTGTTTCTGTTGGGTTGCCTATTATTTCAGTTGTGTTTACTGTTTCAGTTGTGTATACAGTTTCAGTTGTGTATACTGATCTCCATTTGTGTATACTGTTCCATTTGTGTATACTGTTTCAGTTTTGTTGACTGTTTCAGTTGTGTTTACTGGTATAATGTCTCAGTTGTGTTTACTGTTTCTATTGTGTTGACTGTTTCAGTTGTGTATACTGTTCCAGTTGTGTATACTGTTCCAGTTGTGTGTACTGTTTCTGGTGTGTATACTGTTTCAGTTGTGTTTACACTCTCAGTTGTGTATACTGTTCCAGTTGTGTTTACTGTTTCTGTTGTGTTGCCTATTATTTCAGTTGTGTTTACTGTTTCAGTTGTGTATACTGTTTTAGTTGTGTATACTGTTCCAGTTGTGTTAACTGTTTCTGTTTTGTTGCCTATTATTTCAGTTGTGTTTACTGTTTCAGTTGTGTATACTGTTTCAGTTGTGTATACTGTTCCAGTTGTGATACTGTTTCTGTTGTGTTGCCTATTATTTCAGTTGTGTATACTGTTTCAGTTGTGTTTTCAGTTTCAGTTGTGTATACTGTTCCAGTTGTGTATACTGTTCAGTTGTGTATACTGTTCCAGTTGTGTTTTCTGTTTCTGGTGTGTATATTGTTGAGTTGTGTATACTGTTCCAGTTGTGTATACTGTTCTGGTTGTGTTTACCGTTTCTGTTGAGTTGACTATTATTTCAGTTGTGTTTACTGTTTCAGCTGTGTATACAGTTTCAATTGTGTATGCTGTTCTCCAGTTGTGTATACTGTTTCAGTTTTGTATCCTGTTCTAGTTGTGTATACTGTTCCAGTTGTGAATACTTTTCAGTTTTGTATACTGTTTAGTTGTGTATACTGTTCCAGTTGTGTACTGTGTCAGTTGTGTATCCTGTTTCAGTTGTGTATACTGTTTCAGTTGTGTTGACTTGTAGTTTTGTTGACTGTTCCAGTTGTGTATACCGTTTCAGTTGTGTTTACACATTCAGTTGTATTTACTGTTTCTGTTGTGTATACTGTTCAAGTTGTGTATACTGTTTCAGTTGTATTGACTTGTAGTTTTGTTGACTGTTCCAGTTGTGTATACTGTTTCAGTTGTGTTTACACATTCAGTTGTGTATACTGTTTTTGTTGTGTATACTGTTCCAGTTGTGTATACTGTTTCAGTTGTGTTTACACTTTCAGTTGTATTTACTGTTTCTGTTGTGTATACTGTTTCACTTGTGTATACTGTTCCATTTGTGTTGACTGTTCAAGTTGTGTATACTGTTTCAGTTGTGTTTACACTTTCAGTTGTATTTACTGTTTCTGTTGTGTATACTGTTCCTGTTGTGTATACTGTTCCAGTTGTATTTACTGTTTCATTTGTGTTTACTGTTCCTGTTGTGTATACTGTTTCATTTGTGTTTACTGTTCATGTTGTGTATACTGTTTCAGTTGTGTATACTGTTCTCCAGTTGTGTACACTTCTCAAAACTGCTAACTACACCGCTACGTTTTGGGTTATATGTAATATGTAAACTTTATTAATACAAAAGACCAAAAGGCCTATCAGTATACAATACAAAACACATCATATTTATAATTTAACAGTCAATGGCTTGCTGGCATTCCTTTTACCAGTATATGTAATATATTAATTATTGTCCATCTGATGAATACACATTTGTTATTTTATAATCAAATATATAGATAGTTTATCATTAATATAAAAATCCATAGGCCTATCAGTATACATCTACTAACTTAATTAACAAAATGATAACAATAATTATAATAATAATAGATGTCCCAGTGCATTACAACTACTCAAAACTATTTAACCTCATACAATGAGGTTAAAATCTAGGTAACATTCCTAGTCAATATTACATGGAAATATACAATTCGTTTTTATATTTGCCTTAATCATGACACATGAAGTTAAGATCTTGCCGAAACGAAATGCAAGAAATTGGATGTGTAGATTAACGCATGAACAAGACATCATTTATGTTAACACAATAAAATAAAATAAATAGATAAATAAATAAGTAAGCAAACAAAATGTTGGACTTATAGAAAAACATATACTTCCTAATCTCAATCAAATTAATCAAAAGTGACTTTTAAAATTATTATGAAATCTTATTCTGTCCTAATTCAAATAGAACATACTATTTCTCTTCAAGAATGCTTTGTATGTATAGTTCGAAATATTTCTTATTGTTTTAACATTTTCATTTTTCATTAATTCTATAAATTTTGGTATATTCGGGCGTTTCCAATAGTAAGCTTTAATATATTGTACCCTAAGATCAGAATAAAGGGGACATTCGAGTAAAAAATGAAACTCGTCTTCTAGAGTGTTACATAATTGGCATTTTCTTTCATTTAATGGAGTCTTATTTGGTTTATGCCAACGGCCTGTCTCGATTTCTAACCTGTGAGATGACACTCTTAATCTTGTTAATGCAAAGCGAAACTTGTTTATTGTAATTTTGTCTAAATATTTTTTAAAGTCAAACTCAGAGAAAAGTTTATAGCTTCTAGCTCTAGTAGAGTTTTCAATTTGTTCGGACCAATTTTGTGTAAAACAATCTTTTAGCCTTTGCTTAAATAAACTTATAAACACATTTACATTTTCTACACCTTGGTTTACCCAAACATGATAGAAACCCAAATTTTCTAACATATTTTTTATATTTGTTGCCCATGATGATTTATTTGGATTGTTCTGCATATCAGCTAACATCATATTGTACGTAAGTTTTACATATTTAGAATCACTGCATCTCAGAACCTTAAACCAATATTTTATCATTGAAACGAATCTGCCTCATAGACATTCTACCAAGCTCACCGTAAATAAAATTATTTTGGGTTTGGATTTTAACACCTAACAACTTTTTGCAAAATTTTAAATGTACCCGTTCAATTTGCTCAGCTTGTATATATCCCCAGACTTCTGAACCATAACATAATATAGGCGATACAAGTTTATCAAATAAGTCTAGTGTGTGACTTACTGATATATCTGTAAATTTATATAGATAACTGTTAAGTTTAAAAATTGCTTTTAGCGCCTGTCCTGATAATGTATCGCATGAATCAGAAAAGGACCCACCAGTGGTAAAAACTATTCCGAGATAGCTGAACTTATTTACTATTTCTAATTCTAAATTATCATACTTAAAGCTAACACCTAATCTGTTCCTTCCACCTTTCTTAAAAATAGCAATTTTAGATTTATTTACATTAACTGTTAGACACCATTTGTCACAATAATCTTTAAGTATTTCTAAACCATCCTGTAATCCCTTCTCGGATTCTGAAAATAAAATTATATCATCTGCATATAACAATAATAATAATTTAAGCATCCCTACATCTACACCTTGAAAACCCTTTAAACTCAACGTGTCTTCTAGATCATTAACGTACATAGAAAACAAAAAAGATGAGAGACACTCACCCTGAGCTACTCCGAATGTACATGAGAAATCTTCACTAAGTTGTTGATTGTATTTAACTCTTGATTTGACATTACTATACATGGATTTAATGACATTTAGTATTTTTCCCCTAACACCGTATTTAATTAGTTTATACCAGACGATATCCCTAACAACGTAATCAAAAGCCTTTTTAAAATCAATAAATGCTACGTACAGTTTTTTATTATCATTTAAAATGTGATTTATAACACCATGTAGAGTAAATATATTGTCTACTGTCCCCATGTTCTTTCTAAAACCCGCTTGCGCCTCAACATAAATATGATAATCCTCTGCCCATTTATTCAATCTGTTATTTAGTATTCGTGTAAAGAGTTTACCAAAATGGCTAAATAACGTTATTCCCCGATAGTTTTCCACCTCATTTACATTACCCTTTTTGTGTAATGGTACAATATATCCCTCTGTCCATTTTTCCGGAAAGTATTCCAAATCGTAAATTTTATTAAACAGTTCAAATAAATAACCAATTATATAATCAATTCCATATTTAAAAAACTCGTTTATTATAAAATCTGGGCCGCCGGATCGTCCGCAGCGCAATTCTCTGCATGCCTTTTTTATTTCCTCGAGCGAGATTTCATTGTTCAGTTCAGAAAACATAACCTGTAATTCGCCGTTTAGGTACCGTTCGTTAAACTCTAAAACATCTTCGTCAGGTTGAAAGAAAACAGAATCATGATCATTTATTGATTTAAAATAAACAGCAAAGTTTGTAGCTGTTAATTTAGTTGAAGATTTACTAGTCGTAAGATTTTTTAGTAATTTCCAATATTCTTTGGCATTTTGAAATCTCATTTTTTCTAATTTAAGTGTTGTTCCTTTATCATAATTATGTTTTTTATTTCTTATTAAATTTTTATATTCTGTCCTGGCCTGTGTCATGTGCTTTCCATTACTTTCTGATTTGTCTTTCCTATAGTAATTTAATTTCTCATAAAACAGATTTTGTTTTTCTTTACAAGTACCATCAAACCATGGCTTCGCATGCTTTCTGCTAGTGTTTCTATCACTGCTTAAATTTTTTTTAAACAACGGGCTACAAATATTATCGATGTAATTATAGAAACAATCAATATTGTTATCAACTTCATCATGGTTAAGTACTGATGATATATTTACAGTTATACTATCTAATTTCTGTTTATTACTATCGCTTTTAAGCATGTCTGAGTATATATCCGCTTTATCAGTATTCCATTTATAATGATAATTAGTATATTCTAAATTGTCATCCATTTCATAATTCTTTTCTGAATCTGACGAGAGCATATTTCCTAATGAAAAATGTAAAACACAATGATCTGACAAAATATTTGGTTCATCAATAATACATTTTGTTAAATAGTTCATTAAATATGGACGGCATAACACATAATCCACTACACTACATCCAGCATTTTTAACACATGTATATTTACCAATTCCTCTGTCTTCCCCTACTCTCCCATTCATAATTCTAAAACCGGTAAGTTTACACAAATTTAAAAGTTCAGTACCATATTCATTTCTATGACTATCTTGTGAAGACCTAAACATAATATCGTCTGGAACGTAATCGTCAGGTAACAAATTGTGATTTAAATACTCATTTTCAACATAATCACACACATTACTAACCCTGGCATTTAAATCTCCTGCAATAATAATGTTACAAGCATTATTGTATTTATTTTCTATAAAAAGAATATCGTCCGCTATGAGCTCAAAAATATTTTGCACAACAAAAGCTTCCCGGCTGCTACCAACTGGTATATTATAGCATAAACATAAAAATACATCATCAATTAATCCAAACACATTTCCTTTTAATTTAATCCATAGTAAACAATCATTTACTGATTTAACAAAAATATCGTCACTCACATATTTATTAGCAACATAAGCAACAAGTCCACCACTGTCCCTACGAGCATTCTTATGTTTATCTTTTCTATTTAAAACAAAACAGGTAAAACCGTCAACTTCATAATTCAATATAGGATTTCCCCATGTCTCACAAAATAATAAAATGTCATGTGTTTTAAACAAAGCAATAAGTTCGTCGGATTGTAATTTATTATAGTTTTTTCCAATTAGTCCTTGAACATTTAGTAAACAAAACTTGACAGAGTTAATATCGATTAACCTGGTATTTCCCTACAGCTGAGTTGATTCACTTGCAGGTGTATTGTCACGATTGATCTCTGATCGGCTGTCACTCTGATTTTCCCGTGTTGGGCTAATAATAGATCTTGACCTGCTTTTTCGCACATGTGTGTCTGTTTTTACGTCCTTTTTGTGCAATAATTTTGCATCGTTTTTCTTGTTTTTGTTAGTGTTCTGCTTAACACTGGACTTTTTAGCCTGAGGGATGGATTGACTTAATACGGCCGCATAGCTTGATTTAACTTGACTATCCGGTAAATTGTATATTTTGTCGTCTGTCTTGTTGGGTGCACTATTGTCACGTGACAAGGTGTCACCTGTGACACTGTCACGTGATACTTTTGTTTTGACATCTGTCGGGTGGGTGTGTCCAACGTTGTTATTAGATACAATTGTATTGACTGACCGAGGAAACAAGAATACACTCGCTTCGCTCTCGTTTTCAGACTCGCCAGTGGAAGAGTCGGCCAAAGAATCGACATTTGTTTTATGCGAATACACACTTTGGTTCATATTCAGTTTACTGCTCGCGATATCTGTATTTGAGTCATGCTTGCTTCGCACCTCTGATGTTTCTAACCTGCCTCTATTTAGGATCGCAAACCAGTCGGTTATATATATCGATGGGTTGAATGTTTTTCAATAAAATAAAAAGGAAATACCAATTCAATCATTTTTACATCATTTCATTTTATTTTTTTCATGGGCAATGCTAGAACTAAACCACAATAAGCAATTACAAACGACCCATGTAAACACTAAAGTCACACTTTTCATTTCTTGTTCATAAAAGTGTGACTTTAGTGTTTACATGGGTCGTTTGTAATTGCTTATTGTGGTTTAGTTCTAGCATTGCCCATGAAAAAAATAAAATGAAATGATGTAAAAATGATTGAATTGGTATTTCCTTTTTATTTTATTGAAAAACATTCAACCCATCGATATATATAACCCAAAACGTGAGCGGTGTAGTTAGCAGTTTTGAGAAGTGTACATGAATAAGTATCAACAGGTAGTATGTTATGCGGACATGCAAATATATAATTGTCCTTAGTTGAAAAACCTTCTCCTAACAATGAAGACGTTCATTATACATGAATATTATAATTATTTGCTGTTTAATTTGAAGACTGAGTTTGACAGTCAGCCATATATGTATATGTGTATGTATATCCTCATGGGCGGTTAGCCTATTGGAAATTTGAAAATAAACTATTTCTTGTATGTTATGTTGATAGGATTAACGACACTTCGCACATTTGCTATTTATTAATCCTTATAATTACCTTGGGTTGGCTTCATGAATAGACTCCGCCAAGTCCTGTATCTTGGTCATCACTGCAGCAGGTGTGTCTCTTGGAATGTCGTTCGCACCAACGTGAACAGTAATCACCTTTAATATTAAATCACTAAATCATTAGATTTGTTCGTGCATCTTTTTCTTCTAATTTAAATAAATGTATTACCGGATACAATTAATTAAGTATTCGCTATGACATACTTTCTTTAAAATAAAGCAGTGATTTAAAGACAACGTTGGAATTGTGAAATAAAATTAGCTTATTAATTGTATCAATTAAAAAAATGCACATTGACAAATACTGTTTGATAATCAATGTGTAAATCAATTAAAAAATAATTGTATTACTCAAGTCACTGTCTTTAAATGGTGTCATACATGGACAGTGAATGCTTATAATCTAATCACTTGTAAAAACATCGCACCTTTTAACAATCTTTTAGTTCGTTGCTATGGTTAGTGACAATCATTGATTTTAATGTTGTATTTGCAAATCAATTTAATCTGTTGTAAAAACATCACACCTGTGCAACTTTACATTAGTTTGTTGATGGGATTAGTGACACCCGTTGATTACAGTCGTAACCGCCGAGCACGTGTATGCGTAATATATAATATAAATATTTATTTAATTGTTCGAAACTATGTTTTGATTGCTTTAACATAAGATAATATATTAATTGTTGGCCATCTATAAACTATATATTTTAAATAGCATTATCTCATTTGAACTCACTTCACATCGCACTCAAACAAATACACTATATACTTACATCAAATCCAGCGACATAATCCGATATCTCGGGCCATATCTCGTTAACCTTGTATCCTGGAAAACACTTCACTACTACACTCAAGAGATATGAAAACGCAACACGGGAATTTCCGCTATATATTTAGAAACAATCTCATGAATAGCCACGAGGAAATACAGCGATTGACCGATAGTATAAATAACACAGCAATTGACACCGCTGTCGATTCATTCACGAATTATATGTACGATAATACGTTTACTGTATCTGGTAAAACGTTTAAAAAGACAAACGTGAATTATATTCATGGTAAAGAATGGTTCAATGAAGATTGTTATACAGCGAAACAGGAATATAAAAAATCGAGAAATACTTTTTTAAAAAACAAAAATGATACTAATAGGCAACTTTTTACAACATCGCGGACTAAATACAATCGGGTTAAACACAAAGCGCGTAACAAATATAAATATAAAGAAGGAAAGCAAATAAGCAATTTAGCCAAAAAAACAACTCAAAAAATTCTGGAAAACATAAAAAAAATATACAAAAAAAATGTACCAAACGCTGAAAATCTAAATGTAACTGATTTATACAATCATTTTAAATCGATATATGGAAACGCAAACGAGCCAGAATTTGAAGCCGACACAACGGAAGTGCTTGATGCTGAATTAGACTTAGATATATCTGAAGCAGAATTACGAGCTTCCGTTTTTTCACAGAAAAATCAGACAAGTTCAGGAATTGATAATTTAATTTCTGAAATATTCAAATCAACGTATGATATAATATCGCCATTTTTATTAAAATTATTTAATAAAATGTTTAATAACGGTGATTACCCTGTTTCTTGGGGTGATGGAATTATTGCACCATTATTTAAAAGCGGAAACGCAAATGAGGCAAAAAACTACAGGGGTATTACGTTAATTAATGTATTAGGCAAAATATATTCTCAACTTTTATTAAATAGATTAAATAAATGGGCAGAAAATACGATAAGATAGCACAAAATCAATCTGGTTTCCAAAAAGGGAAATCAACGGTAGACTGTATTTTTATATTTCATTCTATTATTTCAAAAGTGTTACATTCTGGAAAGAAACTGTATTGTGCATTTCTAGATTTTGAACGGGCCTTTGATAAAATAGAAAGATCAATGTTATGGCATAAATTGATTTTAGAAAATGTAAGCTCAAAAATTGTTAGAGCACTTAAATCAATGTATACTGTTGTCAAATCGCGCATTAGATATAAATCAACATTATCAGAACCCATAAGTTCATATGTCGGCCTAAAGCAAGGGGACCCAAGTTCGCCCATCCTATTTATGATGTTCATTAATGAAATCTCAGAAAATATAAATTCAGACCTTGATGACATATTTTGTACTGACAATCTGAGCTTATTTATGCTGTTATATGTCGATGATGCGGTTGTATTTGCATCGTCCCCCGCTTCTTTACAGTCGTTACTAAATGACATTCAAGTATATTGTAGGACCTGGGGCCTAAAGATAAATACAGAAAAAACTAAAATAATGATATTCGAAAGAGGTCGTCATTCACAATATAATTTCTACCTGCATGATAGCATAATAGAAGTTGTCACCTCGTTCAAGTATCTGGGCATTTTTTTCTTCAAAAATGGAAATTGGTTAAAAACGCAAAAGAGGTTGGCACAACATGCTTCATTCGCATTGCATAATTTATTTTCCATATTTAGTCAAATAAACTTACCAATATCATAAAAATGTAGACTTTTTGACACACTAGTTGCCTCTGTATTAAACTATAGCTCAGAAGTTTGGGGAATGCATGAGGCTAAAGATATTGAAATTATCCATACGAAATTTTGTAGAAGAATTTTAGGGGTCAAGAAGTCTACCAATCTCACAGGTTTATGCGGTGAATTAGGTCGAGTACCACTCATTATAAAGAGAAAACTTAATATGCTCAGATATTGGTTAAAAATATTACATCTTAATGAAAATATATTGGCCAAAAAAATATATATAATGTTGAAAAACGATGTTGATAATCATAATAATTATAACGGTTCCAATTGGGCATACCAAATTAAAGATATCCTTGACAACCTTGGATTTTCTGATGTTTGGTTATATCAATTTGAAGCAGATATTCCATTTGAATTAATAAAACAACGCTTGATTGACTCATATCATCAAAGTTGGTATTCAAATATCAATAACTCTAACAGGTTAGAATCATACTGCCGCTATAAACACAGTTTTGATATGGAAAAATATTTGAACCTATTAGATGATAACAAATTCCGAATAGCACTGGGTAGATTTCGACTCTCCTCTCACAATTTAGCCATTGGAAATGGTAGATATCTAAATATCCCGCGAGAAAATAGGAAATGTATACATTGTACCCAAAATATAGTAGAAAACGAATACCATTTTTTGCTTGTATGTCCAATATGTAGACACTTAAGACAGAAATATTTTAAACCTTACTTTTGCAGATGGCCCACGATAAACAAATTTGATGCGTTAATGTCTAATAACTCGAACAGAACAATTATAAGCTTATCAAAATATGTTAATTATGCATTTAAACTTCGAAATGAAATGCAAGTTTAAATTTCTTTACTACATTTCAACCTTTTCTCCATTTAAGAAATAAAAAAGCTATAACGCTTCTCTGTAAACTTTAATGTAGATTTTGTATGCCATGTTTTTGATGTTCTCACTGTATTGAATATGTATTGTGTGTAGGCTATAAACGTTGTACTGAATGTTTAATACTGAATAAAGTTAATATATATATTGTATATACTGCACACTTTATTGCACATAATATCACTGTATTGAATATGTATTGTGTGTAGACTATAAACGTTGTACTGAATGTTTAATACTGAATAAAGTTAATATATATATTGTATATACTGCACACTTTATTGCACATACTATTACAAAGAAATCCCAAGATGTTTTGTAAAAAAAAACTTGCAGTTAATTAGAGAAAGGACACAACTATGATGTTGTAGACGTTTTAACCACACTACACCTTGTAACAAGAACTTCATAAATGTTGAAGTTGCTCTTTGAAAAACTGAGCTAGTTCAGTACTGTATTTAACGTAAATAGTTTGCAAAGTTTTGCATCTAAGTTTGCTTACATGCTTGAGCCAAACACGTACTCTGTCAATAAAGAAACTTTGAAGAATACTATTTGCTATATTATTTGTTGTTTTAGTATTTTTTCCAAGAGGAAAGGTCTTACGTAGCCATGTGCCATTCGATTAAAAGCAGCATATTGTACATACAATATATAGTGAAAATTCCCGTGTTGCGTTTTCACATATCTTGAGTGTATGTCCTTATTATTAAGATATTGATGCACATACTTGGTCTGGCTATGTCCAACTATAAGAGCCATTGTTAATTTCGTAATAATTGTACACTTTCAAATATATTAATCACGATTAATCCATAATTGATTGCAACGGTATATATTAATTTCAAAACTAAAATGAACTGCATCACCAATTTGAAGATGTTATATCTCATGGTCGCATAAGGTGCTATAAACAATCAATTAAACATGCTACAAACGATATAGTTAAACTTTGAATTTTTTAATTCAGCAAATTAGAGTTTTGTTGCATATACAATTTACCTTAAGAATTGCTTGAAAACTGCTACAAACTTAACACTTACTTAAATCTTTGAACATTTGAAATGATTGAAACAGTGCGTTTGAGTTCCGGATTAACCCATCATTAAATAACAACTGATACAAACTTACTTACCTTTTAATTTCACTTTGAACTATTTAAATTTTTTAAAATTACCGATTTGGTAAATTATTTCGGTTTTACTTTGATCTCTATAATCAGTGATAATTGCTACAAACAAACAATAAAGGTCTTAACTTGTCTTAATTTAATATTCTGTTTGATCTCAGTTCAATTTTCAATTATTTTATTCAGCATAAACATCATACAATGTTCATCGCCTATTACAATGAGGCGGTTACATTACATTGAGAAGAGCATGTATAATACTATCCTGGAGTAAAGCTACAAAAGAGCACTTAACCCTAGTATTTTAAACAAACAATTTCGAATAGTACATAGCATAACTAATACAGAGGGGAAAATCATCAGAAAAAGAAAGAGAGAAAGAAAACAAAACAACTCTATACATATAATTTGTTTGTACAGTGGATACATTTTGTTCAAGCTTATTTACAACTCGTGCTATCAGTCCTCGCACTAGCGGTTTCACACAATAGCAATTCTTCGGAAAATAAGTCTAAGGCCAGTAGGCAAAAACTATGTGTTTCAGACAGATACTTCAATAATGGTTTACAATCATAATAAATATTTCGTTAATCTCGATAATTCACGTTAATTATCTATTATAGTCTCACGTCTCAAATTCGCTAAATATACATATTTTGCCAATTTACTTAATACACTAGACTGGCTAGAAGTAAGTAACAATTTAAATTTTTGTAAATTTGGCCAGTGACAATAGTATTTAGGAAGACACTCAATTTTAATATCGCGAAAACATGGACAAACTAAAACAAGATGATATTCATCTTCGATTACATTCATTTGACAGAATACACATTTACGTTCAGATCTCTCTACATTTTTAAATCTACCTTCTTCTATAGCTAATTTATGGGCAGAACACCTTAGTCTTGTCAAAGAAATACGATGCCTTTCGTTTGCAACACAGTTCAGGTACTTTTCAACTCCAATATTATTTTTAATTTTCTTGTAGGTTTTTAGCTTTGGTGATGTAGCTAATGTCGAATACCATTGCTGATAATACTGGTCATTTAGTCGCTCTATAATTTTCGATAGTTGAAGATTCGTTATATTAGCATTATTCCATAAATAGTTAAAACCTAGATCGTTTAACAAACGCTGTACTTCTGAGGCCCAGGACCCACGAACATTATTATTTACTTGGTCTTTATAAACTTCGTTGATTAAAGAGCCTTGTGACTTAATAATTTTGAACCAAAATTTAAGAATTCTTTCCTTACGTACAATATCTAGAGGAACCTTACCCAATTCTCCATAGACTGACGCATTTGGAGTTTGCGTTCTGACGTTTAGTATTTGTTCAAGAAATTTTAAATATATTCTTTCAATATCAGGAGCTTTATGAAATCCCCATATATAGACCATGTTCTCATGTTAATTAACTATACAACTATACAAAAACATATCAGAATAACTTAAATTTAAATTAATTATAGAATCAACGCGAATTTTGAAACACACAATTTTAATTTTAATTTACAAAATAGTAAAGTAATAAAATATTAAAAGTATACATATATTTAAAACAGTACAGTAATAAATAGTTGATTCATGTACTAATCGTTTGATGGCATGAAAAACTGTCAGCAGACATCGGTAAAATAATTAGCAATATTCAAAATAATATAACTTTGTCATTTATTGACGTAATCTACTAATTGTTAACTCTAAATAAAGAGCACAACATAAGCTTTAAGAATATATAAACAAAAACATTATCGGTTAAGTACTTCATAAAAATATTTAGGGGGCCAGGTGGTCCGAACCAAAATATCGCTGCTAAAAAAAAATAGATTTCACATGTATATGTACAGCGACTTATAACTTTGCCAATTTTTATACGATTTAAATTATTCTTACAGTTTTAGAAAGTAGTTATCTTCAGCTAAATAAATATATAAAGTTATTACCGATCAAAGCTGTATTAAACGATTCCGAGAGAGGGCCAGGTGTTTTTAGTGATCAAAATATGGCAATTTTATGATTCTGATCGGTATGTGTGTTGCATTCAATAATTCGCTTATTTCACATCTAAACTTAAAAATTCAGTGTTTTGGAAAGTACATATTCTAAGCTTTCCAATAACATATAGTATTATCATATCTGATAAACACTAAAAAAGTTATTCTGGGGGCCAGCTAGTCCTTTTTTTCAACCCTAAATATAGCAGGGGGCCAACAAGTAAACCTGTCCCTGTAGCACTACAGCACATTTTCATAAAAGAATAACGTCAGCATACAGTAAGCAATGTATATAAATCTTGTCACTGCCAAAGATGGCCATTGGCAGGAAAATAGAAGTTATTTTATAGGACCGTGGTATCTGGGGTGAAAATTGAAATATACATGGCCCTGGTGTGCATATATAAAGCAATTAAAACAAGTATAATGATACTATGCAAACTATTTAACTATGCCAATACAATTTGAATTAAATCGTATATTGAAACTATTGATTTTACGAGTTCATGTTTTCTCATGAATGTCCGCGAAGTTGTAGAAACTATTCTCTTCTATCAAGTGGTTCCCTTCACTTCCGTATGAATATAGCTGAAATTGCACAAAAGAGCGAAACCAAATTGTTGAAAAGTATGTCACATCTATATATAGTTATAGCCAGGTTTAATATGGCACGTACATGGTGTGTTTCGTGAATGAGAAGGAAGTTAAGCTTTTAAAAATCGACTGTCACTTGTCAGTACGAAAGACAATAATGTGTTGATTATAACAACTGGCATCGAAATCGAAAGTTGACGTAAACTCAGTGTTTCTATTTCCGGGTAGTCGGTTAACGGTCAGTAGTAGTTACTGTTTGTTCTCGGGAAAGCTTTGGAAGTATTGTCTGTTTGTTCTGAGAAGATTTAGCAATCAAATACTCGGCAAAATGACATCGACAGGTACACCGACGCCAAATGGACCAACCTTAAATGAAAGATACATCGCGGCCATGGTTCTGAGCGGTGTCGGCGACGCCATGGGGTACAGGAATGGAGCTTGGGAATTTTGTGACTCTGGTGAATTTATTCACAAAGAACTTAAAAAATTAGGCGGTGTTGATAAATTGCATGTGAAATTGCCCGAATGGATGGTTAGCGACGATACCGTTATGCACGTGGCTACGGCAGAGGCTCTGGTGACGAAGGACTTGACAGAGAAGGAAGACCTGTATTGTTGTATTGCAAGTAAATACAAACTCTGCATGAATGATATGACAGGAAGAGCACCAGGCGACACGTGCATGAGTATGTGTTATAAGTTAAAACCATTGGCGAAGCAGATTAGCATTCCATTCAATAGCTGTGGGGGCGGATGTGGAGGAGCGATGAGGTCCATGTGCGTAGGTTTGCGGTATCCAAACCCTGAGCAGATAGATGATTTGATTGCAGTAAGTGTAGAAGCTGGACGCTTGACGCACCACCATCCTACAGGTTTCCTTGGCTCAATGGCGTCGGCATTGTTTACATCGTACGCCATACAAGGAAGGCCATTACGCGAATGGGGCAAAGGACTTGTGGACGCTTCCAAAATGGCAAAAGAATATGTCAAGGAAAGGAAAGTTTATGTTAGTGAGAATATAAAAGCGTGGAGTTACTTCGAGGAGAAATGGAACGCTTACCTAACAGAAAGAAATCTTATCGGTGGAAATACAGATCCTGTGTTTCCGGAGAAGTATGGTATCAAAGAGCGCGACGAGTTCTACAAGTCTTTGAGCTTCAGGGGGTGGGCTGGTGCCAGCGGACATGACGCTCCGATGATCGCGTACGACGCGTTGCTTAGTTCCGGTGGTGACTGGCGGGAGTTGTGTAGCAGGTCAATGTTTCACAGTGGCGACAGCGACAGCACGGGAGTGATCGCGGCATGCTGCTACGGCGCTATGAATGGCTTTAATGGAGTCGCGGAGTGCAACCACAAGGATTTGGAACCCGAGTACCGCAAGAGGCTCGAAAATACCGCGATACGTTTATATTACATAAATCACCCAGAAGAGAATCCGATAGAAAAAAGGTCATCTATCACATCGGACCCGTCTTTAGAAGTAACTGATGACCCTGATGCTCAGTGTGACGATACCTTAGGTATTCCTGTATTAGCCTCCGTTCCGTCTAATAATGACCTCACAAATCTTGAAAATGACTCAAGTCAATCTGACGATCCAAAAGAAGAAAAGACAGTACCCATCGAAGAAGAGTTAGAACAAAGACTTGAAACTTTGGAAAAGATCTAGTCAGAGATCAGATATATAGATATAGGTGGCAAGTGAGAGTACAGTTGTGAATATAAATAATACTTGTATGAATGGTTTAACAGTTGATTAAAACATGATGTATGGTTTTAAATAATGATGATAACTATAAATTGTGTGTGACAGTTTATGACGATGATACCGAACGGACAGTAAAAGCAGTGCATGCATCAACCGAAATTACAGTGTTGGCAACATGATGGGACTGATTCAATATCAATAACCCAGAAATGCAGAGCTGTAGATAATTTCTGACTGTAATGAGTCATCCGATACAAAATGAACGATTAACAAGAAGCACGTTCAGAGTATTTTTTTAAAAAATGTATGGCTTTGATGGCGTCGCGGAGTGCAATCACCGAGATTTGGAACCTAAGTACCGCGAGAGGCTCGAGAAAACCGCGATATTATATAAATCACCCAGAAGAGAAGCTGACTGAAAAAAGCTCGCCAATCACACCTAACCCGTCTTTAACTGATGTTTTACCCTCAGTTCCGTCTAATGATGACCTCAGAAATCTTAAAAATGAACCAGTTCGGGCTGGACAATCTGACGATTCCAAAGAAGAAAATACACCATCTACTGATGAAACGTTGGAGCAAAGACTGCACTCTTTAGAAAACGAGGATGCCACATGAGTGAATATTTAGACTGCTGGAATGAACATGGTTTATTATTTGATTATAAGTTAAGATATATGGTTAGCATGATTACTATAAATTTTGTATTGCAGAGCATTGCATTGCGAATTATGAGAAAGGTTATGGTGATGATACCAAACGGACACAGTAAAACAATGCACGTATCACCCGAAATGCCAGTGTTGGTAGTTTGATTAACGATATAACTGATTCAAAATATCAATAATCCATTGTGTGATATAGGAACGGCATACTTAAAGATTAAATATACGAAATCTTGAACTCTATAGTTTAATACAACTTGTACACAGTGTTGTGTTGATATATACTGAATGAAAAAAGTTCATCACGACATTTTAAGGACATAGATCTATTAAATATATGATCATTGATATAATGGAAGATATTAGAAGAGCGAGGTAAGAATGTGAAAAAAAGTGTTATTTTATTGTTTTCAAAGCGAAGTATCAGAATTACCACCCATATATTATAAACAACTTATTTCGTTTTACTCACGTGTTTCTTTGAACAAATTTAATGTTTGGCATTGAAAGAATTGCCCATTCTGTCATTGTTTATAAAACGCTGAAAAATATTCAGAAACGATTGTTGTTCTCAAAAAACAAACATTCCAAATTTCGTAATTTTTAAAATTACCATCCTTTTCATTGAAATGAGAACGATTTTCGACAATCTATATATAAAAACCTATATATAAAATTATGTTCCCATCATATTTGCTTTAGTTTTATCACCGACTTTGTTTACAAATGGCTTTGTAGCATTATTATTGGTCATATCTATGTCACTTTATCATTGACCCCAAACATACGCGGCTTTCTATCTCGTCTATGGAATTGACATACAATTTATGTGCCAAATTTAGTGTACGTTTCAACCAAATTACAAACTGAATATACATATAATACAACGTAAATGGAGGACGCATTTTTGGATTGTGTAATTTTTTACTTCTTAACAATGTTATTACTAATACATAGAATTTACAATTATACAAATGTTGTGTAAATGAAATACATGTACCTTGATTTTCTTAATTATTATTATATTATACAGTTATATTCAAAATGAAATTAAAAGTACTTTATCAAGCTGTTATTTCTCAGAATCTGAACACCCTGATGGTCGCTTCCTGTAGTTCATGACAGATCGAAGATAATACGTTATCTGGCACCCTTACCCTCTAATATAAAAGTTATCAGTCAAATGTTTGACTCAAGCTACACTTGCTTGATTGCCAATAAGGCCTAAAAGAAAAAGTGTGTGTTTCTGGTTTCACCCTGTCAAATTTAGGGTAGGTAGGTAGGTAGGTAGGTAGGAAAACGTTTTTTTTTAGATTTTTTTTTTATATATATTGTTCGCATATATTATGCCATTTTTGTACTAAGGCAACTTCTTGATAACCTTTGCAAACATTTTGGATCCAGATTAGATGCTTAACAACTCTGGCTAATACAATTATCATTTGAATAAAAATATTTGTTGTTTGATTGTAATATTTCCTCTATTTTATTATTTTTTTTATTTTTTTTTATTTTATTTTTTTATTTTTTATTTTTTGATAAAAATATTTGGGGTCGGCGGTGAAAAAATAGGGTCGGTCGGGAAACCGGAAACACACATATTTTTTGTTAGGCCTAAATCAAGTAAAAGTGAAAATTAAGAACTTCATCAATATGTACCAAAATGTATCATTGCTTGCATCCACATTAAAATAAAAGTGAGCGTCAACCCTGGCAGACTTCTATATTAAACTGTACAGTAGAGTTTGTTGATTGCATTCGGCATTTTTACATTTTATACACTGGATCAAGACGCTCCACCGTAAGTGGAGTCTCTACTATAAAATTTGCAACAACTCTGCAGTTCTTCAGGTTAGTATGTTCTAGGACCATTCTCCATGTTTTATCTCGATGGAGGACTCATGATGAGCCTGGCATGTTCATTGCTGTTAGGCGCCATATAACCCTTCATGTGCTGGTGCGCCGTAAAACCCAATTCACTTCAATTCTAGTCATTAAAAACAATTGAACGACGAGGACGTTAGGACCGGAGTGCCCATTCTTGTTTAGAGTATAACTTAATCAAGAGATGTTGATATAATGTAGTTTCGTAACTGCTGCGATTTATTGAAATAACTAATATAAAAACGCAGTGTCGTCTGGTGTATACTCTCATCACGTTTTTTCCATTGTAGAATAGACCGATATAACATTTTTTTTTTCATTGTAGGATACTAAGAGAATGGGAGATTTATTTCGCATTCTCGCTATCTCGTCAAAATAAAAACTCGATAAAATCGCGAGGTTTCGCAAACTTCGCGTTTTTTTTCAATGTAGAACAGGACGAGAATGCGAAATTTATTTCTCAATCTCGCAAATTGGAAACGCGAGATCGCGATGGCCCTAACAGGATTCCGTAGTGTACACCTTTGAACATTGTTGGACAATTGTGCGTTAGGTTTATTCGAAATAAAATACTATTCACTAAATTACCGTAGTTTAACGACTAACCAACATACAACGGTTTTATGGCACCATCAGGAATGAACATTCCAGGCCAAACCTCCACTGACTTACATTAACGTTAATACATGAAGCATAACCATACAATCTGTTCATTTGCAGAACTGCTGAGTTAACAGAAATGTAAAGTTGATTAGTCTACTAATGGACTCATTTGTGGAGTTGTTATCTCGTTAGACCGTTTTTCTCACTATATTTAATGATGAATCTTATTACCAATCTGGTATGTATTTACCAGTATGTCTTAATGTCGCTTTTCATAGAATGGTGTTGTATACTCACGAAGAATAAATTTCCCAAATAAATCCATTAAAATATACATGTAAATACAAATTTCTGCATTGAAATTATACTCTGCATCTTCTGTACAAATTCCAAAACATGACTCCAATATTTTGAGATGCAAACCATATGTACGCCTAAATTCTTTAAATCTTCTTTCGGCTATGTCATTTTTATATTCCCACTAGTAAATTCATAATTTTTTTTTAAAATACTTTTAAAGTCTTAGTGAAAACCCCGCTCTCAAGAAAAACAATGTTCATGCTCCAAATTTAAATCCTTTTGTACTCTAAACTAGGGCCATCGTACCATCGCGTATTGACCTTTACAAGTCGATGAGCGATGGTAGGATGGCGATGGTACGATGACGAGATGGTACGATGGCGATGATACGATGCTCCATCGCGTCATCGCCATCGTACCATCGCGCATTGCCCTCTGCTCCATCATACCATCGCTCCATCGCTTTCCGTTTAGACATGCACACATCAAAGCAAAACAAAAATGGAGGACATCATGAATGCAAAGATTCAACAATACTTTTTGGCAATGTTTTCTTACCGATAAATTCAAGTTTTGCTGAGCCTAAATGAAGGGATATATTTAAGAAAAGTATTGTCGAATCTTTGTTTTGCTTTGACGGACCATCGTACCATCGCGTTTAAAGTCTATGCGCGATGGTACGATGGCGATGACGCGATGGACCATCGTATCATCGCCATCGTACCATCGCCATAATACCATCATGCCAGCGTACCATCGTACCATTGCGCATCGACTTGTAAAGGTCGATACGCGATGGTACGATTGGAACACCGTACTAAACGCAGAGTATACCCTTCAGTTAACAAGTGCAATTCTAAGAGGTGTAGTTGTTGCAGTCATTTAACTTGCAAATTCACTATCAAATCAACAGTCAACGGTAGAGTGTATAGTGTAAATCTTAAATCAGGTACCGTATAAATTGTAAAACAACTCATGTTACATATGGAAAGCCATAGCTGTCTGCTAATAGTATTTTTCAATTCGTTATGTAAATATGTTAATTCGTTATGTAGATAAGTTACTTCGTTATGTAGATAAGTCAATGTACAATTGTTAATTCGTTCTGTAGATAAGTCAATTTGTTATGTAGATAAGTTAATTCCTTATGTACAATTGTTAATTCCTTCTGTAGATAAGTCAATTTGTTATGTAGATAAGTTAATTAATTCTGTAGATAAGTAATTTGGTTATGTAGATAAGTTAATTCGTTATGTAGATACGTTAATTCGTTATGTAGTGCAGTCAATTCGTTATGTACAATTGTTAATTCGTTATGTAGATAAGTCACTTCGTTATGTGGCCCGGTCAATTCGTTATGTACAATTGTTAATTTGTTATGTAGATAATTTACTTCGTTGTTAAATATATTATTTTATCGGGGGTAAATCGAACGCTAACACCGTTTAGCTAAAATGGAGGCGATTCTGTCCGCAGTTGGGTTAAAGGGAATGTAGCGACACAGCCAAACAAACTTTGTTATTGAGAGTTTTGAAATACTTGGGAAACTGAAAGAATTATCAAAATCGGATGATAAACAAAAAAGACATGACCATTTGAAGGATGTACAAAAACGGATATGGGAGTCGCCATTTTTTTAGAACTATGACGTCATAGTTCGAAATTACCATATAATTATATGGAATATTGATAAATATCATTTGAAGCAAATACAATCTCTGCAAATGAATGCAAAATCCTATACTGGCCATATAAAGTATTATTGCCATTAAGTATACGTATTTTTCATACAGTTGCTGTCATTTTCCCCACTATAAATCAATAAATATTCATATTTATAAATATTCCAAATATGGTCATTAAAAACTGTGATGTCATAGCTCTAAAAATGGCGGCTTCCATATTCATTTCAACAGATTATTTAAATGTAGTCTTATTCATATCTTCTTCGTTTATCATCACATTTTGATAATTCTTTCACCCGTTTACAAGTTTTTCAGACCTCTCAATAATAACAATCGTTTGGCTGTGTCGCTACATTCCCTTTAAGTTGCTTAGCGGCACATTTTAAAAGAGAAAACAATACTGTAGAGGAAGCAAAAAAACTCTCGGACAAGGACCTCGAATCGCTCGGTGTAAACACCA
Source organism: Cyrtodaria siliqua (assembly GCA_037043455.1). NCBI lineage: Eukaryota > Metazoa > Mollusca > Bivalvia > Adapedonta > Hiatellidae > Cyrtodaria > Cyrtodaria siliqua. Next base: position 130,883 of record JAWPHD010002555.1, read on the forward strand.
TTGGTGACAGAGTTAGGCTTAGAGAGAAATTGAAGGTTTCCAATCTTGGTAATTAACAATTGTACATAACGAAATGACTGGACTATATAACGAAGTAACTTATCTACATAACAACAACTTTTCTACCGAATGAATTAACAATTGTACATAACGAATTGACTGGACTACATAACGAATTGACTTATCTACATAACGAATTAACTTATCTACATAACAACTTAATTTATCTACATAACAAAGTAACTACACAACGAATTGACTTACCTACATAACAAATTGACTGTACTACATAACGAAGTAACTTATATACATAACGAATTAGCTTATCTACATAACAAATTAACAATTGTACATAACGAATTGACTGGACCACATAATGAAGTAACTTATCTACATAACGAATTAACTTATCTGCATAACGAATTAACAATTGTACATAACGTATTGACTGGACTACATAACGAATTGACTTATCTACATAACGAATTAACTTATCTACAGAACAAAGTAACTACACAACGAATTGACTTATCTACATAACGAATTGACTGGACTACATAACGAAGTAACTTATCTACATAACGAATTAGCTTATCTACATAACAAATTAACAATTGTACACAACGAATTGACTGGACTTTATAACGAATTAACTTATCTACATAACGAATTGACTGGACTACATAAAGAAGTAACTTATTTACATAACGAATTAACTTATCTAACGAATTAACAATTGTACATAACGAATTGACTTATCTACATAACGAATTAACTTATCTACATAACGAATTAATAATTGTACATAACGAATTGACTTATCTACATAACGAATTAACTTATCTACATAACGAATTAACAATTGTACATATATAACGAATTGGCTGGACTACATGACGAAGTAACTTATCTACATAACGAATTGACTTATCTACATAACGAATTGACTTATCTACATAACGAATTGAAAAATACTATTAGCAGACAGCTATGGCTTTCCATAGTTACAAATGTTCTTACATGGCGTGTACCTCGTTTCGGCATCCAATATCTTGGACAAACTAGTAGATCGTTAAAAGTTCTATTCCTTGAACACGATTACAGTGTAGGAAATCGTAAGAAATTAAACAGTTATTTATATCAACATTTTCGCCAAACAGGCCATACATTTAACAATGCTACTATTCAGCCATTTGAACATCTAATTCATGACACTAATGCTACATCCAGCTTTAAATGTAAAGCATAACACATTGTAGAGTTAACATGGATGAAGAATTTGCAAACACCCTATCCATTGGGCCTCAACGACAATATTTATCAGGAAGGAAATATTTCTCGAGGTAAAACAAAGAAGAAAGTGTGACGGACACACAGACGGACGGCCGGACAAACGGCAACTATATGCTCGACTTTCTGGGAGCATAAAAAGCATAAAAACCTATTCGAAACATTGTTTTTCATTATAATAAAGTTGTTTCAGATCTTGATTTAGATACAAATACTACATCCGTATGAGATTGTTAATACTAACAAATTCTGCTATACTCAAGCCGGTCATGTTATCAAAGCCAATTTTGAAATTATCGACAAACGCCTTCGTTTTCTATATCCTAAAGGTCCTAGTTTCAGTTGTGTTTACACTTTCAGTTGTGTATACTGTTTCAGTTGTGTTTACTGTTTCAGTTGTGTGTACTGTTTCAGTTGTTTATACTGTTCCAGTTGTGTATACTATTTCAGTTGTGTTTACTGTTTCAGTTGTGTATCTGTTTCAGTTGTTTCAGTTGTGTATACTGTTTCAGTTGTGTATAGTGTTTCAGTTGTTTTTACTGTTTCGGTTGTGTATACTGTTCCAGTTGTGTTTACACACTTTGTGTTTCAATATTTTAGTTGTGTATGCTGTTTCAGTTGTGTATAGTGTTCCAGTTGTATTTACTGTTTCAGTTGTGTATACTGTTCCAGTTCTGTATACTGTTTCCAGTTGTGTATACTGTTTCAGTTGTGTTGACTGTTTCCAGTTGTGTATACTGTTTCCAGTTGTGTATACTGTTCCAGTTATGTGTACTGTTTCCAGTTGTGTATACTGTTTCAGTTTTGGTGACTGTTTCCAGTTGTGTATACTGTTTCAGTTTTGTTGACTGTTTCAAGTTGTCTATACTGTTCCAGTTGTGTATACTGTTTCAGTTTTGTTGACTGTTTCCAGTTTTGTTGACTGTTTCAGTTGTGTTTACTGGTATAATGTCTCAGTTGTGTTTACTGTTTCTATTGTGTTGACTGTTTCAGTTGTGTATACTGTTCCAGTTGTGTATACTGTTCCAGTTGTGTGTACTGTTTCTGGTGTGTATACTGTTTCAGTTGTGTTTACACTTTCAGTTGTGTATACTGTTCCAGTTGAGTTTACTGTTTCTGTTGTGTTGCCTATTATTTCAGTTGTGTTTACTGTTTCAGTTGTGTATACTGTTTTAGTTGTGTATACTGTTCCAGTTGTGTTAACTGTTTCTGTTTTGTTGCCTATTATTTCAGTTGTGTTTACTGTTTCAGTTGTGTATACTGTTTCAGTTGTGTATACTGTTTCAGTTGTGTTTACTGTTTCTGTTGTGTTGCCTATTATTTCAGTTGTGTATACTGTTTCAGTCGTGTTTTCAGTTTCAGTTGTGTATACTGTTCCAGTTGTGTATACTGTTCAGTTGTGTATACTGTTCCAGTTGTGTATACTGTTCCAGTTGTGTTTTCTGTTTCTGGTGTGTATATTGTTGAGTTGTGTATACTGTTCCAGTTGTGTATACTGTTCCGGTTGTGTTTACTGTTTCTGTTGAGTTAAATATTTTTTCAGTTGTGTTTACTGTTTCAGTTGTGTATACAGTTTCAATTGTGTATGCTGTTCTCCAGTTTTGTATACTGTTTCAGTTTTGTATACTGTTCCAGTTGTGAATACTTTTCAGTTTTGTATACTGTTTAGTTGTGTATACTGTTCCAGTTGTGTACTGTGTCAGTTGTGTATCCTGTTTCAGTTGTGTATACTGTTTCAGATGTGTTGACTTGTAATTTTATTGACTGTTCCAGTTGTGTATACCGTTTCAGTTGTGTTTACACACTCAGTTGTATTTACTGTTTCTGTTGTGTATACTGTTCAAGTTGTGTATACTGTTTCAGTTGTATTGACTTGTAGTTTTGTTGACTGTTCCAGTTGTGTATACTGTTTCAGTTGTGTTTACACATTCAGTTGTATTTACTGTTTCTGTTGTGTATACTGTTCCAGTTATGTATACTGTTTCAGTTGTGTTTACACTTTCAGTTGTATTTACTGTTTCTGTTTTGATACTGTTTCACTTGTGTATACTGTTCCATTTGTGTTGACTGTTCCAGTTGTGTATACTGTTTTAGTTGTGTTTACACTTTCAGTTGTATTTACTGTTTCTGTTGTGTATACTGTTCCTGTTGTGTATACTGTTCCGGTTGTATTTACTGTTTCATTTGTGTTTACTGTTCCTGTTTATGTATACTGTTTCCTTTGTGTTTACTGTTCATGTTGTGTATACTGTTTCAGTTGTGTATACTGTTCTCCAGTTGTGTATATTGTTCCAGTTGTGTATACTTTTCAGTTTTGTATACTGTTTTGTTGTGTATACTGTTCCAGTTGTGTATACTGTTTCAGTTGTATATAGTGTTCCAGTTGTGTTTACTGTTCTGGTTGTGTTTACTGTTTCTGTTGGGTTGCCTATTATTTCAGTTGTGTTTACTGTTTCAGTTGTGTATACAGTTTCAGTTGTGTATACTGATCTCCATTTGTGTATACTGTTCCATTTGTGTATACTGTTTCAGTTTTGTTGACTGTTTCAGTTGTGTTTACTGGTATAATGTCTCAGTTGTGTTTACTGTTTCTATTGTGTTGACTGTTTCAGTTGTGTATACTGTTCCAGTTGTGTATACTGTTCCAGTTGTGTGTACTGTTTCTGGTGTGTATACTGTTTCAGTTGTGTTTACACTCTCAGTTGTGTATACTGTTCCAGTTGTGTTTACTGTTTCTGTTGTGTTGCCTATTATTTCAGTTGTGTTTACTGTTTCAGTTGTGTATACTGTTTTAGTTGTGTATACTGTTCCAGTTGTGTTAACTGTTTCTGTTTTGTTGCCTATTATTTCAGTTGTGTTTACTGTTTCAGTTGTGTATACTGTTTCAGTTGTGTATACTGTTCCAGTTGTGATACTGTTTCTGTTGTGTTGCCTATTATTTCAGTTGTGTATACTGTTTCAGTTGTGTTTTCAGTTTCAGTTGTGTATACTGTTCCAGTTGTGTATACTGTTCAGTTGTGTATACTGTTCCAGTTGTGTTTTCTGTTTCTGGTGTGTATATTGTTGAGTTGTGTATACTGTTCCAGTTGTGTATACTGTTCTGGTTGTGTTTACCGTTTCTGTTGAGTTGACTATTATTTCAGTTGTGTTTACTGTTTCAGCTGTGTATACAGTTTCAATTGTGTATGCTGTTCTCCAGTTGTGTATACTGTTTCAGTTTTGTATCCTGTTCTAGTTGTGTATACTGTTCCAGTTGTGAATACTTTTCAGTTTTGTATACTGTTTAGTTGTGTATACTGTTCCAGTTGTGTACTGTGTCAGTTGTGTATCCTGTTTCAGTTGTGTATACTGTTTCAGTTGTGTTGACTTGTAGTTTTGTTGACTGTTCCAGTTGTGTATACCGTTTCAGTTGTGTTTACACATTCAGTTGTATTTACTGTTTCTGTTGTGTATACTGTTCAAGTTGTGTATACTGTTTCAGTTGTATTGACTTGTAGTTTTGTTGACTGTTCCAGTTGTGTATACTGTTTCAGTTGTGTTTACACATTCAGTTGTGTATACTGTTTTTGTTGTGTATACTGTTCCAGTTGTGTATACTGTTTCAGTTGTGTTTACACTTTCAGTTGTATTTACTGTTTCTGTTGTGTATACTGTTTCACTTGTGTATACTGTTCCATTTGTGTTGACTGTTCAAGTTGTGTATACTGTTTCAGTTGTGTTTACACTTTCAGTTGTATTTACTGTTTCTGTTGTGTATACTGTTCCTGTTGTGTATACTGTTCCAGTTGTATTTACTGTTTCATTTGTGTTTACTGTTCCTGTTGTGTATACTGTTTCATTTGTGTTTACTGTTCATGTTGTGTATACTGTTTCAGTTGTGTATACTGTTCTCCAGTTGTGTACACTTCTCAAAACTGCTAACTACACCGCTACGTTTTGGGTTATATGTAATATGTAAACTTTATTAATACAAAAGACCAAAAGGCCTATCAGTATACAATACAAAACACATCATATTTATAATTTAACAGTCAATGGCTTGCTGGCATTCCTTTTACCAGTATATGTAATATATTAATTATTGTCCATCTGATGAATACACATTTGTTATTTTATAATCAAATATATAGATAGTTTATCATTAATATAAAAATCCATAGGCCTATCAGTATACATCTACTAACTTAATTAACAAAATGATAACAATAATTATAATAATAATAGATGTCCCAGTGCATTACAACTACTCAAAACTATTTAACCTCATACAATGAGGTTAAAATCTAGGTAACATTCCTAGTCAATATTACATGGAAATATACAATTCGTTTTTATATTTGCCTTAATCATGACACATGAAGTTAAGATCTTGCCGAAACGAAATGCAAGAAATTGGATGTGTAGATTAACGCATGAACAAGACATCATTTATGTTAACACAATAAAATAAAATAAATAGATAAATAAATAAGTAAGCAAACAAAATGTTGGACTTATAGAAAAACATATACTTCCTAATCTCAATCAAATTAATCAAAAGTGACTTTTAAAATTATTATGAAATCTTATTCTGTCCTAATTCAAATAGAACATACTATTTCTCTTCAAGAATGCTTTGTATGTATAGTTCGAAATATTTCTTATTGTTTTAACATTTTCATTTTTCATTAATTCTATAAATTTTGGTATATTCGGGCGTTTCCAATAGTAAGCTTTAATATATTGTACCCTAAGATCAGAATAAAGGGGACATTCGAGTAAAAAATGAAACTCGTCTTCTAGAGTGTTACATAATTGGCATTTTCTTTCATTTAATGGAGTCTTATTTGGTTTATGCCAACGGCCTGTCTCGATTTCTAACCTGTGAGATGACACTCTTAATCTTGTTAATGCAAAGCGAAACTTGTTTATTGTAATTTTGTCTAAATATTTTTTAAAGTCAAACTCAGAGAAAAGTTTATAGCTTCTAGCTCTAGTAGAGTTTTCAATTTGTTCGGACCAATTTTGTGTAAAACAATCTTTTAGCCTTTGCTTAAATAAACTTATAAACACATTTACATTTTCTACACCTTGGTTTACCCAAACATGATAGAAACCCAAATTTTCTAACATATTTTTTATATTTGTTGCCCATGATGATTTATTTGGATTGTTCTGCATATCAGCTAACATCATATTGTACGTAAGTTTTACATATTTAGAATCACTGCATCTCAGAACCTTAAACCAATATTTTATCATTGAAACGAATCTGCCTCATAGACATTCTACCAAGCTCACCGTAAATAAAATTATTTTGGGTTTGGATTTTAACACCTAACAACTTTTTGCAAAATTTTAAATGTACCCGTTCAATTTGCTCAGCTTGTATATATCCCCAGACTTCTGAACCATAACATAATATAGGCGATACAAGTTTATCAAATAAGTCTAGTGTGTGACTTACTGATATATCTGTAAATTTATATAGATAACTGTTAAGTTTAAAAATTGCTTTTAGCGCCTGTCCTGATAATGTATCGCATGAATCAGAAAAGGACCCACCAGTGGTAAAAACTATTCCGAGATAGCTGAACTTATTTACTATTTCTAATTCTAAATTATCATACTTAAAGCTAACACCTAATCTGTTCCTTCCACCTTTCTTAAAAATAGCAATTTTAGATTTATTTACATTAACTGTTAGACACCATTTGTCACAATAATCTTTAAGTATTTCTAAACCATCCTGTAATCCCTTCTCGGATTCTGAAAATAAAATTATATCATCTGCATATAACAATAATAATAATTTAAGCATCCCTACATCTACACCTTGAAAACCCTTTAAACTCAACGTGTCTTCTAGATCATTAACGTACATAGAAAACAAAAAAGATGAGAGACACTCACCCTGAGCTACTCCGAATGTACATGAGAAATCTTCACTAAGTTGTTGATTGTATTTAACTCTTGATTTGACATTACTATACATGGATTTAATGACATTTAGTATTTTTCCCCTAACACCGTATTTAATTAGTTTATACCAGACGATATCCCTAACAACGTAATCAAAAGCCTTTTTAAAATCAATAAATGCTACGTACAGTTTTTTATTATCATTTAAAATGTGATTTATAACACCATGTAGAGTAAATATATTGTCTACTGTCCCCATGTTCTTTCTAAAACCCGCTTGCGCCTCAACATAAATATGATAATCCTCTGCCCATTTATTCAATCTGTTATTTAGTATTCGTGTAAAGAGTTTACCAAAATGGCTAAATAACGTTATTCCCCGATAGTTTTCCACCTCATTTACATTACCCTTTTTGTGTAATGGTACAATATATCCCTCTGTCCATTTTTCCGGAAAGTATTCCAAATCGTAAATTTTATTAAACAGTTCAAATAAATAACCAATTATATAATCAATTCCATATTTAAAAAACTCGTTTATTATAAAATCTGGGCCGCCGGATCGTCCGCAGCGCAATTCTCTGCATGCCTTTTTTATTTCCTCGAGCGAGATTTCATTGTTCAGTTCAGAAAACATAACCTGTAATTCGCCGTTTAGGTACCGTTCGTTAAACTCTAAAACATCTTCGTCAGGTTGAAAGAAAACAGAATCATGATCATTTATTGATTTAAAATAAACAGCAAAGTTTGTAGCTGTTAATTTAGTTGAAGATTTACTAGTCGTAAGATTTTTTAGTAATTTCCAATATTCTTTGGCATTTTGAAATCTCATTTTTTCTAATTTAAGTGTTGTTCCTTTATCATAATTATGTTTTTTATTTCTTATTAAATTTTTATATTCTGTCCTGGCCTGTGTCATGTGCTTTCCATTACTTTCTGATTTGTCTTTCCTATAGTAATTTAATTTCTCATAAAACAGATTTTGTTTTTCTTTACAAGTACCATCAAACCATGGCTTCGCATGCTTTCTGCTAGTGTTTCTATCACTGCTTAAATTTTTTTTAAACAACGGGCTACAAATATTATCGATGTAATTATAGAAACAATCAATATTGTTATCAACTTCATCATGGTTAAGTACTGATGATATATTTACAGTTATACTATCTAATTTCTGTTTATTACTATCGCTTTTAAGCATGTCTGAGTATATATCCGCTTTATCAGTATTCCATTTATAATGATAATTAGTATATTCTAAATTGTCATCCATTTCATAATTCTTTTCTGAATCTGACGAGAGCATATTTCCTAATGAAAAATGTAAAACACAATGATCTGACAAAATATTTGGTTCATCAATAATACATTTTGTTAAATAGTTCATTAAATATGGACGGCATAACACATAATCCACTACACTACATCCAGCATTTTTAACACATGTATATTTACCAATTCCTCTGTCTTCCCCTACTCTCCCATTCATAATTCTAAAACCGGTAAGTTTACACAAATTTAAAAGTTCAGTACCATATTCATTTCTATGACTATCTTGTGAAGACCTAAACATAATATCGTCTGGAACGTAATCGTCAGGTAACAAATTGTGATTTAAATACTCATTTTCAACATAATCACACACATTACTAACCCTGGCATTTAAATCTCCTGCAATAATAATGTTACAAGCATTATTGTATTTATTTTCTATAAAAAGAATATCGTCCGCTATGAGCTCAAAAATATTTTGCTCAACAAAAGCTTCCCGGCTGCTACCAACTGGTATATTATAGCATAAACATAAAAATACATCATCAATTAATCCAAACACATTTCCTTTTAATTTAATCCATAGTAAACAATCATTTACTGATTTAACAAAAATATCGTCACTCACATATTTATTAGCAACATAAGCAACAAGTCCACCACTGTCCCTACGAGCATTCTTATGTTTATCTTTTCTATTTAAAACAAAACAGGTAAAACCGTCAACTTCATAATTCAATATAGGATTTCCCCATGTCTCACAAAATAATAAAATGTCATGTGTTTTAAACAAAGCAATAAGTTCGTCGGATTGTAATTTATTATAGTTTTTTCCAATTAGTCCTTGAACATTTAGTAAACAAAACTTGACAGAGTTAATATCGATTAACCTGGTATTTCCCTACAGCTGAGTTGATTCACTTGCAGGTGTATTGTCACGATTGATCTCTGATCGGCTGTCACTCTGATTTTCCCGTGTTGGGCTAATAATAGATCTTGACCTGCTTTTTCGCACATGTGTGTCTGTTTTTACGTCCTTTTTGTGCAATAATTTTGCATCGTTTTTCTTGTTTTTGTTAGTGTTCTGCTTAACACTGGACTTTTTAGCCTGAGGGATGGATTGACTTAATACGGCCGCATAGCTTGATTTAACTTGACTATCCGGTAAATTGTATATTTTGTCGTCTGTCTTGTTGGGTGCACTATTGTCACGTGACAAGGTGTCACCTGTGACACTGTCACGTGATACTTTTGTTTTGACATCTGTCGGGTGGGTGTGTCCAACGTTGTTATTAGATACAATTGTATTGACTGACCGAGGAAACAAGAATACACTCGCTTCGCTCTCGTTTTCAGACTCGCCAGTGGAAGAGTCGGCCAAAGAATCGACATTTGTTTTATGCGAATACACACTTTGGTTCATATTCAGTTTACTGCTCGCGATATCTGTATTTGAGTCATGCTTGCTTCGCACCTCTGATGTTTCTAACCTGCCTCTATTTAGGATCGCAAACCAGTCGGTTATATATATCGATGGGTTGAATGTTTTTCAATAAAATAAAAAGGAAATACCAATTCAATCATTTTTACATCATTTCATTTTATTTTTTTCATGGGCAATGCTAGAACTAAACCACAATAAGCAATTACAAACGACCCATGTAAACACTAAAGTCACACTTTTCATTTCTTGTTCATAAAAGTGTGACTTTAGTGTTTACATGGGTCGTTTGTAATTGCTTATTGTGGTTTAGTTCTAGCATTGCCCATGAAAAAAATAAAATGAAATGATGTAAAAATGATTGAATTGGTATTTCCTTTTTATTTTATTGAAAAACATTCAACCCATCGATATATATAACCCAAAACGTGAGCGGTGTAGTTAGCAGTTTTGAGAAGTGTATATTGTTCCAGTTGTGTATACATTTCAGTTTTGTATACTGTTTTGTTGTGTATACTGTTCCAGTTGTGTACTGTGTCAGTTGTGTATACTGGTTCAGTTGTATATAGTGTTCCAGTTGTGTTTACTGTTCCGGTTGTGTTTACTGTTTCTGTTGGGTTGCCTATTATTTCAGTTCTGTTTACTCTTTCAGTTGTGTATACAGTTTCAGTTGTGTATACTGTTCTCCAATTGTGTATACTGTTTCAGTTGTGTATCCTAATCTAGTTGTGTATACTGTTCCAGTTGTGAATATTTTTCAGTTTTGTATACTGTTTAGTTGTGTTTTCTGTTCAGCTGTGTTGACTTGTAGTTTAGTTGACTGTTCCAGTTGTGTATACTGTTTCAGTTGTGTTTACACATTCAGTTGTATTTACTGTTTCTGTTGTGTATACTGTTCAAGTTGTGTATACTGTTTTAGTTGTATTGACTTGTAGTTTTGTTGACTGTTCCAGTTGTGTATACTGTTTCAGTTGTGTTTACACATTCATTTGTATTTACTGTTTCTGTTGTGTATACTGTTCCAGTTGTGTATACTGTTTCAGTTGTGTTTACACTTTCAGTTGTATTTACTGTTTCTGTTGTGTATACTGTTCCTGTTGTATATCATGTTCCAGTTGTATTTACTGTTTCATTTGTGTTTACTGTTCCTGTTGTGTATACTGTTTCATTTGTGTTTACACTTTCAGTTGTATTTACTGTTTCTGTTGTGTATACTGTTCCTGTTGTATATCATGTTCCAGTTGTATTTACTGTTTCATTTGTGTTTACTGTTCCTGTTGTGTATACTGTTTCATTTGTGTTTACACTTTCAGTTGTATTTACTGTTTCTGTTGTGTATACTGTTCCTGTTGTATATCCTGTTCCAGTTGTATTTACTGTTTCATTTGTGTTTACTGTTCCTGTTGTGTATACTGTTTCATTTGTGTTTACTGTTCATGTTGTGTATACTGTTTCAGTTTTTTACTTTTACTGTTCTCCAGTTGTGTATATTGTTCCAGTTGTGTATACTTTTCAGTTTTGTATACTGTTTAGTTGTGTATACTGTTCCAGTTGTGTACTGTGTCAGTTGTGTATACTGTTTCAGTTGTATATAGTGTTCCAGTTGTGTTTACTGTTTCTGTTGTGTATACTGTTCCTGTTGTATATCCTGTTCCAGTTGTATTTACTTTTTCATTTGTGTTTACTGTTTCTGTTGTGTATACTGTTTCAGTTATGTATACTGTTTTCCAATTGTGTATATTGTTCCTGTTGTGTATAATTTTTATTTTTGTATACAGTTTAGGTGTGTATACTGTTCCAGTTGTGTACTGTGTCAGTTGTGTATACTGTTTTAGTTGTGTATCCAGTTCAAGTTGTGTATACTGTTTCAGTTGTGTTGACTTGTAGTTTTGTTGACTGTTCCAGCTGTGTATACCGTTTCAGTTGTGTTGACTTGTAGTTTTGTTGACTGTTCCAGTTGTGTATACTGTTTCAGTTGTATATAGTGTTCCAGTTGTGTTTACTGTTTCTGTTGTGTTTACTGTTTCAGTTGTGTTTACTGTTTCTGTTGTGTTGACTGTTTCAGTTGTGTATACTGTTCCAGTTGTGTTTACTGTATCTGGTGTGTATACTGTTTCAGTTGTGTTGACTTGTAGTTTTGTTGACTGTTTCAGCTGTGTATACTGTTTCGGTTGTGTTTACACTTTCAGTTGTGTATACTGTTTCAGTTGTGTTGACTTGTAGTTTTGTTGACTGTTCCAGTTGTGTATACTGTTTCAGTTGTGTTTACACTTTCAGTTGTATTTACTGTTTCTGTTGTGTATACTGTTCCAGTTGTGTATACTGTTCCAGTTGTGTTAACGGTTCCTGTTGTGTATACTGTTCCAGTTGTATTTACTGTTTCATTTGTGTTTACTGTTCCTGTTGTGTATACTGTTTCATTTGTGTTTACACTTCCAGACCTGTTGTGTATATTGTTTCAATTGTGTATACTGTTTCAGTTGTGTATACTGTTCTCCAGGTGTGTATACTGTTCCAGTTGCGTTTACTGTTTCTGTTGGGTTGCCTATTATTTCAGTTGTGTTTACTGTTTCAGTTGTGTATACTGTTCTCCAGTTGTGTATACTGTTTCAGTTGTGTATCCTGTTTTAGTTGTGTATACTTTTCCAGTTGTGTATACTTTTCAGTTTTGTATACTGTTTAGTTGTGTATACTGTTCCAGTTGTGTACTGTGTCAGGTGTATATACTGTTTCAGTTTTGTATCCTGTTCAAGTTGTGTATACTGTTTCAGTTGTGTTGACTTGTAGTTTTGTTGACTGTTTCAAATGTGTATACTGTTTCATTTGTGCTTACACTTTCAGTTGCATTTTTTATCATATTCATTACCCTTACTGTTTTCTTATGTAACTGTTCTGATCGGCTTGTGCTACTTTGTATCACTGTTTTTTTGTCCTTTTTACAGTAAGGTTAGTAAACCAGCTTCTTTTTTGAAATCATCAGATCAAATAAACGTATGTTATAAGTGCCTGATAGTTTGACATGTAACGGCCCGTACGAATCACATTTCAACCAGCGTATGCAATACCTATGGAAATGAAAGTTGGTGTCTATCCTGCTTTTATTTCAACCAATCTAATGGCAATATTTTTAAATGATGTGTTGAACAATCAATATATTATACTCTTGTTAGAAATAATATTTGTGGTCGCTATCCTTTCCTTGAGCTTATTTCCTTGGAGTTCTAATAAATGAACTATAGCCTATACTAGTTAGGTGTAACATTATACGTATTCTTGGTTCACAAGTCATTATCAACACATACGTCTGGTCTATAATCTGGTCTGACATGAGCACTGTATATTATAATATCATTTTATCAAGAAGAAGGAATAAGGCATTCAGGATTTTAGTAATGTTTTACAAACTTTCCTTGTTTATTTATTTATTTCAAATTGGGAACCTGAGGTTGTGTGATAGTGTCCCACAAACTATATTACATTTAACATGTATTTGCTCAAACTGTCATGTCCTCTTTAGCCCGTAGAGCGATACAGGCCCATGAATACAAGCATCATGGGCCTCTTGTTCACTCTTGTCTAGTCGTGCCCATAACTGTTAATTATCTTGTTTCTGTGACTTCTGCCAAGTCATTGGGTACTTGCTTTGTAGTGGCCTTTTTGTCACTGTCAGTTTCAAGGTGATAACCCTATTGTCAAGAAGGATAAAAATATCGGACAGGGAAAGCAGCATTCAAGGACGACAGTCAACCACAAAACACAAAAACAAACACAAAAACAGACAAACGAAAAGGCAAAAGTAACAAAAAATGCAAACGACATCACAAACACAAAAGGGTTGACAATAGGGCTACCGCCTTGGAACGGTCAGTGGCAAAGTAGGCCACTGGGCGTTTAAACCGGTTCTAGGGTCACCAAACCTCACACTTACCCTACTGTCATCCCATTAAAACAGGACAGTGTAAATAAAGAAATCCCCGCCATGATCTAATCTCTAACCAACAAGGCAGCATCAATAGGCAATATAAGTAAAACACAAATATGCTCGTGTAAATATAATACAAAAAAACAATAGCCTAGAAAGCCACAATGAAGGTACTCAATGACTTGGCAGAACCCTTTATGTTTGTGCTGTCGCATACATCAAGTTGCTTCTGTTTTACTTTGTAACTATTGTTTGGTTTGAATTCGTGATTTTGGTTGACTGTTTTCTGTGAAGGCTACATTTCTAGGCTATTTGTTATATTCATATATACATTATCATTTTTGTGTTTTACAATTAATGCGTCCTGGTGACGATTTTTTTATTTAATTTGCCCTGTTTAACTGGCATAATTTGTCACTGACCGTTCCGTAGCGATACACATATTGTCAACCCGTTCATGTTTGTGGTGTCTTGTACTGAACTTTTATTTATTTTTTGTAAATGTATATTTTGAATGCATTCTTTTGATTGACTGCGTTCTTTGAATGCTATATTTATTGGTCCATATTTGAAACCGTGCCTGCTACTTTTATCTCTTGTTTGTGTTTGTTGCTTCCAAGGGATCCACTTCTCAGTATTTATTATCATTCACACTAGCGTTTGTTTAGTGCTGTGTGATGGACGTAAAAGGTTGCCCCGACCTCATATCAGTAGTGTTCTTACTTACTGGTCCTTTGAGATCATCAAGCACAATCTTTGTGGCTTTAAAGTAGAATATCGCTTAATCCGGTGGTAGGAGGCGTGGGAGGTGCTGCACTTCCCATTACATCTCCTGAACTTTTATCTCTTGTATGTGTTTGCTTCTTCCAAGGGATCCTCTTTTCAGTATTTATTTTATATCTACTTTTATTTTAAAGTTTGATCAAGCCAACTCGTCCGTCCGAATTGAACTCAAGATGTGATTCTGAGAGTCGAACGAATTGCTTGAGGAAATGGGATCGGAAGGAAATAGCCGGACAGCTGAAAGGAAATGTCTTATAAAAAGCATAAAGACGATAGGTTCATTTTTATTTTTTTTATTTTGAACACACCTAAATGGCACAAACAGACTTTGACAGGTGAGAAAAACAAGAAAGGAACAAAAACGAAAGTGTATCTGATAAAATACATTTCAGATCAACCTTGCTACCGGACATAACGTATAAAGAGATTACTAAGAAGGTACATTGTTTGATATGCAGATATATAAAATATATGTTTTGTGTCGTGTTACGCCCTGGAATCGGTGTTATCCGAGACATGCTATATACCTACAGGGCTGAAGGCTATATACCTGCAGGGCTGAAGGCTATATACCTACAGGGCTGAAGGCTATATACCTGCAGGGCTGAAGGCTATATACCTACAGGGCTGAAGGCTATATACCTACAGGGCTGAAGGGATATACACGAGTCTCGTTTTTTTTCTATAGAAAGTTAAATATGTAAATGTTGCTTGCAAGAGCGAGCGGCGGTATGGAATGGACAGAATGAAAAATCCAAGGCGTAATTTCCTACACATCAGAACGAGCGTTTAAATGAGCCATATGATCGGTTTTATAGAAGCTTATAAAATGCTTATCTCCAACACTATCAACAAAAAATTTGCAATTTGTTAAAAATGTGAACAAAAAGCATTTTCAAGTTCCATCTGTACAACAGTTCGTCACTATATTATGTATTGTATTATAAATAAGCTCAATAAATGATATATCTATAATCGCTAATGTTTATTTTTGTGGCGAGTAGTAGCAGTAGTAGATTTCACTTCCGCTCGCACCAACTGGCTGGTTCCAGAACTCCATGCCGGGGTGGACTGCTCCAATTTCCGAATTGCTTGGTGTTTTGAAATCCTCGTCGTCAAATCTCAAAAATTCTTCTTCGACCTGGATAATAAAGGATACACTTCAATAGTACACATGCATATGTATAGTTTGGTATGCAGAGTTGCAATATTTATATATTTTAAACTGTACCTCGTCTATTGAGACGGCTTTTAATTTCAACAGATCCTTATCCCATATTTTCCCCAATAACTCCAGTCGTAAGAGTAAAAAAGATTCGGCGCATAAGTCAAATACACTATATTTGGATCACATTATCACAAAGTATGATAGTTGTATATGCATGTTTCCAAAGCAAGCAAGTGGTATACAACACTTTCTCTTATTAGTCAATGGCTAGAACTAGTCATTGGAATAAACAAATACTGACCCAAGAAATGAACTTTTGCACGCGGTCAAGAGTCATTTCCAAGGAGAAATAGTTCAAATCCTTTGAATTTTTAGACATTAAATAGTTGTTTTACTGTAGTTTTCTATTGCATACATTTAAATAAACATATAATAACCAGATAACGAAGAAAACTTTTGAAAAAACTATTGAAATAAATTAAATATGCAACTGGGTCACTGGACGCTACAGTGTCACAGAACACGCTTGTTGAACTATTGCACTGCTATGCTATATTGTCCTGTTGGTAATTTTCCAAGTAGAATCAACTATTAAATCATACGCGACTGCTTCTTAAAATGAAAACCGCTTACCATTTATGAATAATAAGAATGTTGATTATTGCTAAAAGCATACCTGCATATTTGCGACCTTTTGGCACACATCTCTCTTATACTGGAAGAGATAGAATGGAGAGTCTGTTGGCAGCACGATGGCTTCCGTTGGCATAGCATCAGATCTGAAACAAATTATAGAGCATATAATTAAAGTTTTTGTTTGCAGATTATACTGTGATTCTTTGTAACTTAGTTGGTCGTATTTAAGCCCTTGCTTGAAATAACTATTATTATTTACATGAAAATAAAACTCTCCTTTGTGTTTTACCTAAATTATGACAATTGAGAAATATTCGATTACTTATCAATATTTAGACGCTGTAGTTTACAGGGAACTGGGTTTATTTTAGTATTCGCCACCAGATGTTTCGTACCTGCAGCAGTATCTCTGTAAAGTGTCTTCATCATATACACCGTCGGGCAACACTCCCTGCCAATCATTCCTGTTCAGACTGTCCTCATCGTCCCATTTCACGAACCCCTCAACGAAATCTGTTATTACAATATTGAAAACTTTTTATACCTATTTAAGTAGCATACAGACCAGAAAAATAAGTATTATAAGTATTAAAATTGTTATAAACATGTGACTCATGAAAGGAGCATAAACCTCAAGAATTAAGTCATATATTTATTTTGTGTACTGGACCGGTATAAACATTTTTCACGTTGATTCTTTAAAACGTACTCTTCTAAAACATTGGTTCAAAGCAACACTACATTTTGTTTAGGTTCCAATTTTGGACAATGCACTCTTTTTTCTTCTGAATTTGGCAAACTGGTTTACAAAAATTTCCTAAAATTTCAAAAATTGCTGACGAAAGATGGTCACATAACACTGACTCATTCAGAAAGATTATGCCTATCATTAACCAAAACGCCAATACATATTGAAAAATAAAATGCAACCGAAAACACGTGAAGTTAACGTGAATTTATATACGCTGTTAAAGGTTAGAAAAAGAGCAATATTGTTTTAGGTTTTCTTTGCGTTCTTTAAATTTGGAGACCCGAGCTAGCGTTGTTTCTTTCGCAGTTTAGTCCTCCGTTCCTCCGTAAAACATTTAGTACGAACGAACTGACATATAATCGTGTCTAGAAAGGTAGTTTTGTAAAGTTTTCGATAAGTAGATGAGAGTAAAAACACCTTCATTTTCCAGTCATGTTTATACCGTGTACTATATACCTTTATAATTTACAAATGTACAAACCTGCTGGACAATCTCCATATTTGAAAATACAGTAATCTCCTTTCGGCCAAGATCTGTCGAACTGTGTCGGTTCCTTCTCACCCTTTGTGCAGTATTCGAGTGTGAATTGTCCTTTGGCGAGCGACCCTGGAAACAAGCAACATTGTAGGTGAGAGCCAATCGATAATACAGAGGTAGACACAGATTATAAACAAAGAATAGAATGATTATGTTAGTCAAAACTAGCAATTCAATTCGTGTGTATACTTGCTACACATACATCTTGCAGCAGGTTTTGAACAATTCCACGCAGCAGGTATGAAAACAATCCTACCAAAGATGGATGTTGAATGTGTCGTGAAAATGTGAAATGATCGGTCTATGAAATAACCTCATCGAAGAAGCAAACTAGTTAACAATTATATCGTCGTTTACAAGGTAACATTGTCAATGTCTCATATTGCTTAAAAAGTGCCACGAGTGCAAGTATGTGATATATAACACAATAAAGGACGTTGACAGCTTATTAAGATAAGATATCGCGGTATAAAAAACACACACGCTTAACAAGGACTTACCGGCGAAATGGTTTGAAACAGACCATGCGTTATCGGGAGACTGAGTTTCGGTGTCTTGAAGCCTCCATCCCTCATACCAGGTGAAATCACCGGCAGGGCAACCACTAGCGGGCTTGGCGAATGAGTATGTACCCTGGGGCCATGTGACTGGGATGGCAACGGGTGAAGCTGTAAGGAAATAAGTAACACAATTGAAGATTTAGTGTGGATAATATAATTAGGAGTAGTAATAGCAAACATACAGAAGCAAGCCATTACCTTATCACATGACTCAGTCATCTCCATTCAACTGTACAGTACAGTTAATGATAACAGTATTGAGCATTGAGAAGGCAACACTCTTGTATAAATAATTGCCTCCGTTGTTTATATAATTTAATTACATGTACCTGTAGGTGCCTTTGCGCCAACAAGTCCGGCGTACTCAGTTAAAGCTTGTTCCAAGTTCGTTTTCCAGTATGAAAGTGCTAGTTCAGAGCTTTGTGGGCACAGTCCCCTCGCTTTGTAGTCAGCGATATTCTGCCAGTGCAAGGTCCCCAAAATTTCTGAGATGACCAGCAAATCGACGCCTATAGGTTCCGGATTGGAAGCACTGCCGAGAGAGAGCGTATCCTGGAGCTTCCCGACGATACTACGGTATTGTGTTCGGTATTTGTAGGCGTTGATGTCAACGACCAATGAAGCGGCGTGACTCAAATAAGCTCCGCCCAGTGATACGTCACGTGATGACTAAAATACAAATAAACATACACTGAACGTGTAATTTTAAAGATGACGGCTTAGTACATCGAGATCTGGAACAAGTTCCAAATAATTATTTCCCACTGAATAGTCATTCCATTGAGACATAAAGGGATATAGTCGAATGCACCCTTGGCCATGTTTACAAAATGGTCCAGTCTCTTATTTGCCTTAACGGGCAGGGTGACTATACACTTTATAACGCCCCCTCTCCCGCACACCCCCACCCCCTCCACACCCACATATTAGAATACTTGTTCTTTGGCAGATGCGTCATTTGCTTTTGTTTATTGTTATACATGTGTTTGTTGCTTTTGTAGTTCATCCCAATTAATGATGATATATCAGTCGGTTGTGGTGATTTACTATGCTAATTGGGTATAACATTTTTGTACTCCTAAAAATAAGTTAAGGACCATCCCTTCTTTATTTCAATAGTAACAAACGCCTGTCACCATTTCCTTTAGAATAACTCTACAGATAAGCAGTGCCAAATATGCAACTAGGTCTTGAAAATTTCATTTTGGATGGGATGGGATAAAATCTCATCATTTTTTCAAAACTGTTCGGTGTATTAATTTCGGAGATAATTAAAAGTTCGTGTCTATAGTTCCATTGGTAGAGATTAAACGTAATGAATAAATTGACAAAACATATTAAAACTTTTAATATTGTTGTCTTGGGGCAAATTAATGACTTTTAGAAATTATCAAAAATCTCGGTCTCTTTTTAATTAACAGGACAATGTATATCAACAGTTTGTTCTTTCATCTAATGCGGAAGACCTGACAATGTCCATTTTAATGCAACATTGCTTATACGTTCTGTGTAACCTTTTGAAAAAAATGGTATGTAGTCAATTTCACATTTTCTTGCGGTCCTTAACTTATTTTGAGGGGTATACTTGTTTTCATATAGTATGACCTATCTTTGGCTGTTATGTAGCTAATGCCGTTATATGTTTATTTTCGAATGGAGGTTCGGTTCCGTTGTTACTTACATTGGCCATAACAAATTCCACGAAGTCTTTGACGTCTACAATATAACGTTTGTCAACTTTGCTTCCAACTTCTACACCTTCTGTTACGTGCTGAAATGGAAAACCCACGGCATAAGCATTTTGAACATGCAAAGTGGCATCCGATAATAAATCTTTGTGCAATAAACACACCCGTCAGAGATGCTATGGGAGCTGGTCCATGCTCTTGGAAAAAGTCTACGCATACCCGGTGACCACCATTCATATGCAAATTGCCAACCAGATAAAGATACTACCGTGTGCTAAGTCCTATTCCTTCTCTACAAAACAACCTGTCTTCAAAAATCAACACATTTGTTTTCTCTCCTGTTTGTTGTTTCTGCTTAATTTATATCCGTTGTAATACTATTTTTATTTTATGTAATTCTTTTAACGCGAATGATCTCCTTGCATGGTCTTGCTTTGTTTAAAATTATATACTTAAGTTACCCCAGTAGGTATTTAAATGGTTTAAACATATTTATTTTACATCGATTGCGAAACCAGTACTAAGCAATGTGGATTAATTATCTTGCTCAAGGATAAATAACGTGCTCAAGGATCGAACTCACGACCTCTCGACCTGGAGTTCGGCGCTCTACCACTGGACCACGCACTCCAAATGTTACCAGTTTTCTTCATACTGGACAATATATTGAAAAAGCAAAACACTACTTGATTTGATTTTGTGTTATTATTTTTATAATAGACGTAAATGTTTAAGATAAATATAGTGATACTTAATTAAACTTACTGTTCCCCATGTATCAATGAATCTTTTGTATACTGCCTGGTCGTATGTCAAAGGCAGTGAGCAGACGGCGGCGGCAAATTCGTCGGAAACTCCGTAATGGTTGCCCTGCGATAGCGAATCCTTGTATCGTGCCTGTCCGGTAGTGCACGTGGTTTGATCATTTTGGAACACGTAAAAGTCTCTACGTGTCTGTTGTTCAACGGCTTGGTAACCTTGAAAATAAGGATTGGATTGCAGTGCAGTTAAATTCTCTATTTTATATAAAAATAGTATTGTTCTAACACTTAATGATTGTGTACACACAAAACCGAGTTCCCAGATTATTTTATTTGCCTCATGCTATTGTTAAGCCATAGCTTGTCATTTTCTTGAAAGAGAGTGAAGGCGATTCTGACGCTATATTTATTATGATCTAGATATGTGCTATAATTATTATTACCTAGATATGTGCTATAATTATTATGACCTCGATATGGGCTATAATTATTATGACCTAGATATGTGCTATATGTATTATGACCCATATATGTGCTATAATTGTAATGACCTGGAGTTGTCATTACATTGTTGTTGGAATTGAGTTATACTTTACATAATTATATAGGACTTCTATTAATATATTACTACTGAGATATACTGTACATCATTATATAGCACTGGTGTTACTACTGAGATATACTGTACATCATTATAAAGCACTATTGTTAATACTGAGCTATACTGTACACCGTTATAAAGCACCGCTGTTAATATTGAGCTATACTGTACACCATTATATAGCACTGACGTTAATATTGAGCTATACTGTCCACCATTATATAGTATTGTAGTTTAATCTTGATCTGTATTGTACATCATTATATATCATTGTTGTGAATAGTGGGCTATAGTGTTTACCATTATATATTATACGTACCAGCACTGAGTGTGAATGCTACGGAAACAAGAGCTTCATTATTCAGCCCTGGAAGAAAAAATGGCATAATGAAAATTAGAGGTTATTAATCGGCCCCGGAAGTAAACTTGGTATACAAAAAGTTAGAGGTTAACATTTTAAGTATAATTTATAAGTGGAATTTATTTAATAAACTGGACTGTATAATAATGTCGTATACCGACCAAATGATTCCTGTGCATTAAAACACGAGTTGAAAGACTTACGACGTCTTCCAAGGGCATACACGCACTATGTTAATGAACATTACAATTTACTTGCCAATGTATGCTGATGCATATATACTGTTATTCAAAAGTATATTTTCTTTAAAAGTGATGCGCTTGTTCAACATGCTGCAATGTTCATTGCCATTTTAATACTTAAAATGTTCATTGTCATTTTAATACTTACAATGTTCATTGTCATTTTAATACTTACAATGTTCATTGTCATTTTAATACTTACAATGTTCATTGTCATTTTAATACTTACCAGACGAGGTTACTCGCTCCAACAAGTAATCCTGGTATGATTTAGTGTCGTGGAAAAATGCAAACTCATGTGCTTGTCTGCATGTATCGTGGTGTTCGTAGATGATCTCATTTGGCACATCAGTGGCGCTGGAGAGCGTTAAAATCTTCCTCGTTGATAGTAGACCAGGATCGTCTCCGCCTGCCGCCCAGAAGTTGCCATCCGGATTACCTCGGATTACATTGTAGCCTACTCCAATGTAATGGAGAGCTTCCGGGAGCGGTACGGCATAGCTGGCCACGATCATGTGTAGACATACACACGCACAGAGACCGGTGGACCACATGATTAGGGATGAATTCCTAAAAGGATCGAAATGAAACGTTGTATTCACAAGCCATCAAACTACCACAGTAGTGCTATCATTAGTATAGCACTACATTGATCTAAGGGCACTAGCTACAACAGAAGCTTTTTCTGTTAAAAAACGTCGGTAATCTCCCTTAAAGTAGCTATCGCGCCAAAAAAAGCCACATTTTACAACATCTAAACCTACTGACGATGAGGTATATATATATATATAGACCCAATATAAACGGCTTTAACCAGCCAGGCCAAAACCCCAAAAATGGAACGTCGAATTAATAGTTACCAACTAATAATTCATTTTACGCATATTCAGTCACGGGTATATTAAGAACCCATGAATAAACCTATACTTTTAATCGGCACATATGCATTATTATACGATCTGAACACTTGGATAGAGTTTTGATGAACGTTTTTTTTGTGTAATTTTGCCGTTATTTGGCGGGTTAGTTTCCTTAACCGAATCTCCAATTTTGTCGATGTCTTTACTCGTTTCCGGTTATAAATTTTAGGTCCTGACATTCGTGGTCTAGCGCTGACACATCGTATAAGGTATAGAAGTCGAACAGGAAATGTAAATGTAGCGTTCACGGAACGCAGTCAACCAAAAACACGCATTGCAAACACAGTTACAAGTAAGTTTGCGACATAACAAGATTAAAAAGTTGACAAAAGGGGTACCGCCTTGGTCAGTGGCAGAAATGTGCACTGGGGGTTTAACCAGGTTCTAGGATGCACCCAACTATCTCCAAGCAAACGGGACAGTGTAAATAAAGAAATTCCCGCCAGGTTTATGCTCATACAAACTAGGCAGCATTAATAGGCGATATAACACAAAGATGATCATGTATATATGAATATAAAAAACAAAGACATCGAAAGCCACACAGCAAGTACTCCATGACATAGCAGAAGTCAGGTCATCAATATAATACCCATTAAAGGCACGAACAGACAACACTGAAGACTAACAATAAACGTAACCATCCAGTTCAGGATTTAGGTTGCCGTCATCATGAGGTTCACACTCTGTCGGGTCATCGCACAATCAAAGAGGAAAGCATCAGAGGCGATTTTATTTTTATTTTAAAATCATTTTTTGAAAAAAATAAACAAATTTAACAAGAACACTAACGTAAAACGTTTTTATTTTTATTTTTATTTTTAGTTTTACTCGTCTTTTATCTCAACAGATAGCAGTAGATTTAATTGAAATACAGAGACCCTCATTACACCGAAACTCATTTAATATATACAAATAAGGTTGTAGATGTGTAATCAATGACACTAATTAAACAAATTTAAAATGACAACCAAATGTGAACAGTACAGTAATTGTTCATGTTAGGCCTGACTTATATTTAACCCGTCATTCATGATCCAAGTCAAACCAGTTACCGTTTATATTATTATTTGATTAAATTCCACAAGAGCATACGCTAAAAAGGCGGACTTTATTTGCTCTAGATAACCGACGTTAGATATGGGAAGCGCTCAAGAGAGCTGCGATGATAAAGGGGCTGGTTATTAGGACATCAGCGGTACGGCGTTCATGGAATCAGATAACCTATATAACTCAAAGGCTGTTGTGTCGGACTGATCGTCGTATTCCCAAACAATTTAGATCATTGTTTTATCAAATTTAGTTCGTTAGGTAAACCTAAAGAAATAGAGTACTTTGACATTCGAACTAATTCCATAAGGCGAGTTAAGTCAACCCTTTTTATTAATCAATTTGTTCAAGAATGCCCATTTCTTAAAGAAACTGACTGCAGCGTGCGAATCAAATAAGTCGGATACCTGCAAGTGCAAAAACAAAATCAAATTGGCGTTCGACCTAATATGTAATAAAAAAAAGTAGTTTCTGATAATGTTTTGCGTATTAAGCATTTTTTTCTAAATTCCCAGACAACTATGCCAACCTGTGACTTTTTTTTTTTGTAAGAGGGGTTCTTCAAAAGTCTCAATACCTATTTTTAAAATAACACAACATAGAATGCATTATTCATTTTATAGGTCATTGCAACTCAGGAATTCTCAAACGTCCCTCATATATCCGTGAAGATCTAAGCATTGCAAAAATATATGAACTACCTTTTATCTTCATTGGACTTGACGACCATAAACTTCCAATTCAATTTAAAACTCTGTTTGTGTTTGCAAGATAACCTGAAGTGTATTGCTATGTAAAGAAGATTAAGGACGATTTCTTGAAGTGTCTTGTTTGAACAGACGTGCAGGGCCACTTAAAAATGTGTGTCAAAACCGCAAACCGCTGCGATTCTTCGTCTGCGCTAGTATGCGAAAGTTATTTCATTCAGAAACTGCTGTTTTTTTGCAAAAACGTAAGTGTATTTTAATCTCACCGAGAAATCCGAATTTAATCATTAAATAATTACAACAGAGAGTACAGTCTTGTTTGGACTTAATACAACGCTCCATTACGAGATAAAAAGAAGTGCATGTGTTGATCGTGACATTGAGGTCATTGCAAACGAACTGCAGTCCCAAGCGCAATAGCTTACAGTGCACAAAACGTGCTTATCAAGTCGACAAGTCACGCGCCCCATACGCGTAGTAATTTCAACCCGCTCGCGTGACGGTTAGAAACGCCCAGTTCCACAATGTAATGTATCGAGAAATGAAACGCAATAAGAAAAGATGTTCATTCATTCATTTAAAGTGACACATGGCAAATTTGAGTTTTATATCATGCATTACAATTAGTACAGCGATTTATTAAGCCTGAATCATTTTGACTTTAAAACTGCTTGCATATATTTAAATAAAATATTGAGGATTCTATTTCCTTCATTATTCAACACATTTTTTAAATGTATTTTGGTGCAATATTATCAAAAGTCAATAATATGTAAAAACAATTTGCTTTGAACTATTCTAATAATTAAAATTAATGATTGAACAAATGCAAGTTACAGTTACAAGAAAGACTAACGGGAGCCGTGAGTTTTTAAAAAATCAAGATTGCCGTCTGTCCCTTTAAAGCGCGTGCAATGTCTTTGGTACATTCGCTTTTGTCCACAAGTATAAATCGTCATCTGACTTCTGCCTTGTTTGTTTGTTTATTAGAATGGTCTTTTACGTCATTTAAGCGCATGTGATGCCCATATATGACGGTCTATTATATGTGGTTGAGGCAGACCACCCCATTTTTTCCTGGTTAGAGCCACTATTGTATACCTCCCGCCATCCGTAAGAATCGACTCTTTCTCACTTGACAAGTCGACCTCACAGTATGATTATACGTACAGCGTATCACAAAATGCAGCGAAACACTTCTGTGGCAAAATGCATATGTTAGAAAAAATAATTACTTACCAATTGGTTCAGAATAGTTTAAAACTGCTTTAATGTTCTTATTTTCGAAGTAGATTTTTGTCCCTATATATTGTGTCCAGGTTATTATAAGTTCACACTTTCTGTAGTACTGAACGGAACAAGACTTTGTATGTATATATAAGGGCCCAAACGGCTAAGGTCACGAAAGGGGAATATTACAGACGTATAACGTGACCTAGTTTATAGTTTTTTTTTGGTCAAGTACTCGTTGCTGCTATTCTTATCAAAGTGTCGTTCGGTTCTTTCAACTCATTGCGAGTGCTTTCCGTTTAAGTTCATCAGGCCCTGATAAAATAACTCAAATTTGAGATTATTCGATATTTGGTTGTGGCGTGTTATGCCACGTTGTCCTACTTGATAGTTAAGAAAATGTGTCGTAATCCGCTGTCTAGCATGCATTCTGGATTTAACATCGCGCAGAAGCAGCTACTGTTTTCCAATTATTATCATTTGCGATATAAGTCCCGTAAGCATATCACATTTATTGAATAAAATACGTTTGAACTAGTGTTTAAAGGAAAGAAAAGCCGAGCAGTGCTAGCTAGGTAAATGTTTGTGTATTTCTAAAAGATAACTTCGTGAATGAATACGTTAACATTCATACAAAATAGTGTACTGTATTGCAAGGAAATGCCAGTCGGTATTCATACCATCCTTACAACAGCTCCTATTTTAAGTCTCATAGTATTATCAAATCTACGCGACGAGGTGGAAATGGTGCGTTTTTCCTTTTAAACTTATGGCGTAAATAAAACAGTTTCCGTGTGTTTTTTTCGTTTGTAAAAAATGATTTTATCGAGTTTTGGTCACGCATAAACAGTTTGATTATAAACAAAAATGAAGTTGCATTTAAATTTATAACTTTAATTAAAGTTTAACTTTGTAAGGCCTATTCAAATTATATCTATCAGAGCCTCACTGGGTTAACCGCAACAAGACCTATCACGGAGTGCTAAGATAAAACTAAACAAACCAGCACGGAATATAAACAGTGCTATCATCCTAAATTAAGCCAATTCCTGATGTTTTGGTCTGCCGTTTAGTGTACTGGTGTCGTCATAGCTGCACAAGTAAACATAAACAACTGACCACAAAGAGCACAACCGAATGAATTTCACAATTTTGGTCACAATCGTGATATACGTCATTCAGTATTTGCACTCAGATAAAGTACGCGATATGAAATATATTATGGATCGACGTCACTAGATGTGCTTAAGAATCATTTAACAGCTTTCATATTCCCTTTATAAAAGGACTACTTACAAATAGACAGGTCCAGATAACGGGTATAGGCTCCCATGCGAAATGCTTGCCACTAATAATCTTATTAAAGTAACTGACCCGCCAACAACAGTCAAATTAAAAAAAATATGTACACCATTTCTAAATATATATATATACATATTGAGAATCCAAACTATATAGACACAATATAAACGGCTTTAACCAGCCAGGCTAAACCCAATACAGGAGCGTCGAATTAAGAGTTACCAACTCATAATTCATATTACGCATATTCAATCACGCATATTTTAAGAACCCGTTAATATAAATCTTTACTTTTAATTGGCACATATACATTATTATATGACCTGAACACCTGGACAGAGTTTTGATAAACAGTTTTGCAGTGTAATTTTGCAGCTATTTGATGGGATAGCTACTTTAACTTGTTAGTGTTATATATATATATAAATTATATATATACTTACTTTTCATGACGTATTGTTGTTTATATGATTGATGCATAATCATTTAATTATGTTATATGTTATACTACTTTAAACTGAGCATATTATACCAGTTTGTCATCTTGTGTTTCATTTCGACAAGAGTCATGCATTTGGTAATACTCGAGCCTGATAGAAAATTATTCAGTAACACTACATGTATTGCTTGATGTATACAGTTTTGTTCTATATGTACATATATGTTGACTTTTGTCTATGTTAAATTTTTGAATTTGTATTGTATGCTATAATTATATGTATATGCTCTCCTACATCTTGGAGAAAGATAAAGAATATATCTATCTATCTTTAATTGAAAATAATCAGATAAAAAATGCATTTCTAAAACGCTGCTTAAACTATTTCCATTACTACGTTTGAGAAGACGGCAGTAGTACTAATAGCAATTTCATATGCTGAAATGTAATATTTTTTCAAACCTAAGGTCGTAGACTGAAACATTATAATGCAACTGCACATAATGTAGATACAACATGCATTTTAAAGTACTACTTAAGCATGCACATGCGTGCAATATGCATTCAATGTGTCTGTTGCAGAGTTTGAGAAGACAATTCTAGTGCAAATAGCATTACATATGCTAAAAGTGTGATTTTACAAATGTAATATTGTTTCAATTCTAACGTATTCAACTAAATAAATATTATAATGCAGTTACACATAATATATAAGTGCAATCAATTCACAAAAAACAATCAACGAAATACCATAAGAAACATACTTTGTAATTAACTTCAAAACAGTAGAAAGCATCTTTGCAAGAACATTTGATACACAGTGCAAATAAATAATTGATATTATTCACTGAAATATATTAATTTGGTATGCAAACATAGTGTTTATTATCGTATTTTTTTTTTCGAGTGAAATAAGAACTTTATAACTGCTATTACATTTAGTAAAATATCAAAATTAATTGTTCCAAAATGTTTGCTGCAAATAATAAAAAGCTGTGCTAAACTTATTTGCGGTAAAATGAGCTTGCTATATAAATATTCTCTTTTATCATAGGAAGTATTTAATACTAAAACAATATTTCAAATCTCTAAATTTGATATATAAAAAAAAAATCCAAGTAACATTGAATGTCCTACCTTGCACGATGAGATTCCGTAGCTTTCGTACACAGTGTCGATTGTTCGACAGACTGACCCGATAACGCCGTCACCGTGTCCGCTTTTATACCCTCCCAGAGTCATGATGTACTCGAGCAGGGCAACCGTAATAAATTACCCTGTATCGAAAGATTGTATTGCCACAGCGTAGCTGGGTAGATCTATCATTTTCACACATTGTATCGTTGTCCGGCGACCCAGCTGAAGCACTGTGATAACGAATTACTATACAATCTGAGAACGTAAATCGACCTAAATATATATGTATGTTATATATTAGTCAGCGTCTTGATTTTTTATCCGAAGAACTTAAAGAAAGTGCCATGTTCTTAAATATTAAAACTTTACATTTAATTAGTTTTAGTATGCAATTATAGCAGCGTTCGGACGATGAATGACTTTACGGTTTAGCAAGTATTTTAAATAAGAATGACAAAAACGTGAATTTGTTATTTTGCGCACAAAACGCTAAACATGTTTGTCAATACCTCGTGCACGTTGCACTACGATCATAGTCCATTGACATTCTGTTTTTTTCCATTGAAGTTGTTCTATTCTAGGTGTAAATGTCTAGGTATAAATGTCTAGGTAAATGTCTAGGTATAAATGTCAAACATGAAATGAAGCATTCACAGACCATAAAAACCAAAATCACGCGTTCACAACGAACAGCAATAATAAGGGAATAAAAGCAACGTATGCGACAACACTCACACACAATGTTTGACAATAGGGGTAACAGTAGATATAAAAATCGAGCAGAAATTGTAGCATTCATGGGCAATAGTGAACCAAAAACACGTAGAGAAACAAATAATAATAACAAAGATGAATAAAAGGCACGATATGACATCCCAAACATAAACGGGTGAATAATATGGCTACCGCCTTGGAACGGTCAGTGGCAAAATAAAGCCTCTGGGGGGTTTAAACCCAGTTCTAGGGTGCACTAAATCTCACTTTTACGTTATTGTCATCCCAATACAACGGGACAGTGAAAATAAAGATATCCCCCACCAGGTTATATTCTCTAACAAACAAGGCAGCATTAATAGACAATATAAGTATAACACATAAATGATCATGTATATATGAATATAAAAAAACGCATAGAAAGCCACAAAGCAAGTATTCAATGATTTGGCAGAAGCTAGAGCATCAAAAGAACAAACCGTTAAGGATACGACAAGACAAGATTTAAGACAAACATAACATTCTAATTCAAATAGACGTCATCATGGGGTCCATAATCTGTCCATGCATCGCACAATCAAACAGGAAAGCATAGAGGCGAACTGTAAATTGGTCAACCACGAAAAATGCAGTGCGTGTACATTTATTTTAACCGACACGAGGGGCCGTAAAGTTGCATTTGCAGTTACCACTAAATTTCACATTTTATAAGTGAAAAAAGTGTCGATTATTACGGATGGCGGGAGATATACAGTACTGGTTCTATACAGGAATAAGTGGGTGGTCTGCCTCCACCACAAACAATCGACCGTCATGCATATCCTAAAATGTGATGGAAAATGACGTTAAATAGCAAACAAACAAATATAATAATATAATGCAACTATAATGTAACGCGTTATTCCATTGGTTTACGTCACGAAGTAGGAATCGTTAAACTTCCAATTTACTGTCAGGAAAGAACGTGACATCACATAACGATACAACGAACGACGTCATTCGATAAAAAAATTGAAGAATTG
Organism: Cyrtodaria siliqua; assembly: GCA_037043455.1. Lineage (NCBI taxonomy): Eukaryota > Metazoa > Mollusca > Bivalvia > Adapedonta > Hiatellidae > Cyrtodaria > Cyrtodaria siliqua. Next base: position 161,319 of record JAWPHD010002555.1, read on the forward strand.
ACAGAATGAATGAAATGGGGTTTTACATCCAGTTAACATATCATAATAACACATCATATTAGGTTATATTGGGACAACAAACTCAGATGGAAATGATACGACGAATGAAGTTTCCGACCAGACATTACGTGGTCCCGCTAAGGGAAAGCTTATATAAGCTGGATTTTACAACGGATATTTCGACAATAAAACACGTTTAAAAACATGTTTTACTGAAAAGATGCGACAACCTGTTTTTAAAATTACCTTTGTTATTTTACAATATGCAAGCTTTTTAAGCCGAAATTAAGGTTTTATTTCATACCCCAGCCAACCCCGTATACGCTTCTTGCAGAAGGGGTCAAATGGGGTATAAAATCTAACACTCGGATCACGTAATGCATGCTCCACCAGGGAGCGAACCCACGCGACGCAGAGTAAAGTGGATCTTAAGCCAAGGCCTTATCACCTGGGCTACCGATGCCGTCTATGGATTGACAGAAAAAAAACCAACTACATAATTATGTTTGAACAGTATTTTTTCAGCCCGACGAGGATATATATCATTTTAATAAAAGATATATAAACAGATAAATGGCGAATTGCAAATTATGTTTGATGAGTTAAATTGTGAAATAAATATGTCAGAAATAAGAAAAGCATGCAATGAAATACGTGTAGGACGGACGGAGGGTCCAGATTGTGTTATAAATGAACTATTTAAGTATGGTATAGATTAAATTTCATTTTATAAAGGCAAACTATTTATTGTCATATTCGATAAATGATATTTTCCCGAAAACTGGACTGAAGTATATATAGTACCATTGTATAAAAAGGTGATAAAAATGAACCTTGAAATTATAGAGGAATAACTTTATTAAAAATCCGTCATTTTACGGGGGATAGATAGTTCCATCTCACCCTAGGGTCGAGATAAAAGTCACGCGCGCACCAACTTGCAATATGCAGGAAAACATGCAAAACGTTATTAGCTGGCGGCGTCAACGCACAACATGTCTCTGATATGCAAGGAAAGGAATCGTCATGGGTATTCGGTTCAGATAGGGAATTCCTATCTTCACCGGATATCCATGAAAGATTCTTATAGTCTTGGACAAGTTGAGGTAAAGGGACGTAATATTCAACATTCGTTCACTTGCCTTTGATATGCTACAGGTTATTATTTATATTTTCATGCATTGTTTCTTTATTTATTTAAAGTTTGTAGATTTTATGCGTTTTCACCAAAAATGCATGGTTTAAGGAAAAGGGAGATAACTCCCTTGTGTACTGAATTTTCAAAAAAATCGTTTGTTTGGACTATTGATGGTGGTCGATCTTTATAGCATAATTTATTATTTCCTGTTTTGCTGTCTATATTATAAGGGAAATATTTAAAACTGGAAGTTTTATCTAAGATATTATATATTTAGATTTAGTTGAGTTCTTTTTTTTTTTATTCATTTTATATGCAAGTATAAAACTATGTGAAGTTGATTCAAACTAGTTAATAACAAATTGGTGGAACTGTTCTGACGTCAAGATAGAAAATGGATACTGCAATTCATATCATATTAATTAAACAATAAATCACTTGGAGTCGTGCGTAGGTGTGCGCATGTCTTTATGATATTTACTGCATACACATCAAATCTAGATAAAAGGCATATATTAAATGTTTAATCGGAAGGCCTGGTTTTTAAAGTGGTTTTCAGTCACACTTCAAGAAACTAATCCGCCAAATAACGGCAATTTACAAAATCGTTTATCAAAACTCTATCAAGGTGTTCGGGTCATATAATATTATTGCACCTCGCACAAAATCCTAGGAATTTCATTGGATTGTGACCCTCTATTATTCTATAGTGGGTCAGTAGATTTCATAGAGGGTCAATAAAACAATATGGACTACAATTCCGATTCAAAGTTTACATCATTCGCAAATAGTTCTTTAAGGCGTTAGTAACAAACAAAATAAGTAAATTTAATAATGTTTTTAAACTGTACCGGTCGTGACGTCAACATCATGACGTCAAACTGCGCGAACATCTCAATGACGTTGACGCTCCATTAAAATGGGTTACTTATCGGTGTTTACCTTAAAAAAGGTGCTCGATGCAATAAATCAGTTATTGGGTTTGTTACTGACCCCCTACAGAAAGATGTGGGGTCAGTCAGATATATACGGGGACTCGGCTATTGCCTCGCCCCCTATAAATCTTACTGACCCAACATATTTCTGTAGGGGGTCAGTAACAAACCCAATAACTAATAATGTATATATGACGATTAAAGGATATTTCATGAGTTCTTAAAATAGTCGTGACTGAATATGCGTAAAATGAATTATGCGTTGGTAACTTATATCAAAGCTCACGATTTGGGGTTAGTTCTGGTTGGTTAAAGCCGGTTATATTGTGTCTATAGAGTTTGGATTTTCAAAATATATATACCGCGACGTCAGTAGGTTTAAAAATGTTATACATATGTTGTAAAATGTGGCTATTGTTGGCGGGATAGCTACTTCAAGACTGAAAAACGAGTGAGTATTGCATATGAGCAGGCACGACGTGTTCATTGTAGAAGCGAGTATGCACGCCAATTACGTATTGCAATATGTATATTAATTTATACAACTTATTAAACGCACATGTACAAATTAACGGACTTGTACCAAACGCAACCGCACAAGTTAACGGACTTGTACCAAACGCAACCGCGCAAGTTAAAAGACGTGTACTAAACCCAACCGTGCAAGTTAACGGACTTGTACTAAACTCACTTGTACAAGTTAACGGACGTGTACTAAATCCAACCGTGCAAGTTAACGGACTTGTACTAAATTCAACCGTGCAAGTTAACGGACTTGTACTAAACCCAACCGTGCAAGTTAACGGACTTGTACTTAACCCAACCGTGCAAGTTAACGGACTTGTACTAAATCTAACCGTGCAAGTTAACGGACTTGTACTAAACGCAACCGCACAAGTTAACGGACTTGTACCAAACGCACTTGTACAAGTTAACGGACTTGTACCATACGCACTTGTACAAGTTAACGGACTTGTACCAAACGGAACCCCGCACAAGTTAACGGACTTGTACTAAACGCACACGCACAAGTTAAAGGACTTGTACCAAACGCAACCGCACATGTTAACGGACTTGTACTAAACGCACACGCACAAGTTAAAGGACTTGTACCAAACGCAACCGCACATGTTAACGGACTTGTACCAAACGCACACGCACATGTTAACGGACTTGTACCAAACGCAACGGATTTGTACCAAACGCAATCTCACATGTTAACGGACTTGTACCAAACGCAACCGCACATGTTAACGGACTTGTACCTGACGCAACCGCACAAGTTAATGAACTTGTACCACACGCAACCGCACAAGTTAACGGACTTGTACCAAACGCAACCGCACAAGTTAACGGACTTGTACCAAACGCAACCGCACAAGTTAACGGACCTGTATTAAACACAACCGCACAAGTTAACGAACTTGTACCAAACGCAACCGCACAAGTTAACGGACTTGTATTAAACGCAACCGCACAAGTAACGGACTTGTACTAAACGCACACGCACAAGTTAACGGACTTGTACCAAACGCACACGCACAAGTTAACGGACACCAAACGCAACCGCACAAGTTAACGGACTTGTACTAAACGCAACCGTGCAAGTTAACGGACTTGTATCAAACGCAACCGCACAAGTTAACGGACTTGTACTAAACGCACACGCACAAGTTAGCGGACTTGCTGTCACGAACTTTACTCCTGGATGAGTGTTTATCCCTGTAAGTGTTGTTACCTTTGAATGCGAGTTTCTGATTGGTCGTTCTGTGGATGCTGCATTTCCTGTTCGACTTTTGCATCAATTTTCATTGTCAAATTGTGTTTTATATCTGTTTTATGTAGTGTTTAATATTACAAAGTCGTTTAAATGAAATCTCGAATTGCTGATTAGTGTGAATTTGATAACGCAAATCGAGTTTTTATTTGACAAGTGCTTACAACAGCACGACGTTATAACATGCAAGTTAACATAATTTATTACGCGGGAATCAAAAATAAAAAACACAAAATCTGCACATTTTCGACATACCCTTGATATTTGCTTTATTTCCCATGATCTTCGAGTTAAATATGTCAAGTGCACACGTTCGAATGACGTAATAACCTGAAAGTTAAAATAATTTATTTTATGCCAAAATCAAACATCAAACACATTATCTTAAACTTTTGACATCTAGACTACTTGAATATTTTTTTTGTACTTTAGTTCGATCTACAAGTCAAATGTATCGAACAACTATTGCGCAGTTTTCCGTGGCACTGGGAACTGAAGAGTTATTCTTGATAAAGTTTGACATGACAAAGCCCTATTGTGGCTTGGGAAATGCCCCTACCACCCGCAATAGTTTGTTACCGCATTAAGATAATCTAGCTTAATACAGTTTAATCTACGAAATCATTATTTCCACTGCTTGTCTGGTTACTTCGATATTTAATTCACAATTACGATAACACGTTTGATAGATTAAAGGCAACTTGAAAAGATTGATGAAAAGTAACTGATAGAATTAGCCATTAATGAGATACCCTGCAAACTTCAAATGACGGTAAATAAATGAATTTTCGATAATCCCAAATGTCAGATGTTATTGGGTATACGAACCATTGTTCCTATGATCCATTTGTTAATTTTAAGGGAGAATGTACACATCACCAGGAGTCTGTGTCAAGAATATATAATTGATGAACACTGTGGGTGTTGATTTGCTTCCCATTTTAGTTGCGAACTCTTGACAATTTATCAACAATAGTAAACAAACACACTTTACTCTGCATTAAGTTCGATTTGTTGTCCGTCCAAACACGTTTAAACATGTTTCATGCAAACATGCATTTGTTTATGTAAAAATCGTTCACTATTGTTCATTATAATATATATCTTTACAGGTAATCTGTATTGTAAAAACTCTTAAATTTGCCGTAGCACTTTCGGCAATCTCGAGATCTTCATTAGCGGTGTTTATTGCTTCAAAGCATTGTCAGCCTCTAGTTCTTTAATAGCAGTGTTTATTTTATTGTCACATTAAATATGCTTTTTGTATTATGTCGTATGGCTTTTCTATCTTTTGTACTGTTCACTTCGTGTCAATACTTAACTGACAGCGCTTCCGTGGCCGGGATAGCAAAGACGCTGCAGGTTTGAATCCCACTGGGAACCCGACTTGTCAAGTAAGAAAGTGTCGATTCTTACGGAAACAGTACTGGTTATACACAGGCAAATGGGAAATCGGGTGGTTTGCATCTACCACAAACACATCAAACGAAATATATGGCCTAACATGTGCAAACAATTACGTAAAACACCATTCAAACAAACACTTAACTGAACGACTATTACGTACATTTAAGAGCAAATAACTTATGTGGCTGGACAACTTAAGGGATTAAAAGTAGATATAAAGTCGAACATGGAATGTTACATTCAAGAACGACTGCCCAAACCACAAACACGCACAGAAACAAACAACAACTATACAAATGAATAAAAGGGTTGACAATAGGGATACCGCTTTGGAACAGTGAGTGACCAAAAATGTCGCTGGGGGTTTAAACCAGGTTCTATGTTGCACCAAACCTCACTCTTACCCTATTGTCATCCCAATAAACGGGACAGTGTAAATAAAGATATCCCCGCCAGGTAATTTTCGCTAACATACAAGGCAGCATTATAGACAATAGAAGTAAAATACATAAATGATCATGAATATACACTATAAACAACAAAAGCCGAGAAAACCACAAAACAAGTACTCGTTGACTTGGCAGGAGCCAGAGCAACAAGAGAGCAACGGGTACGACAAGGCAAGATTTAAGACAAACATTACACGCTGGTGGTCTCTTATTTTTTCTTGTACAGTAACTGTAATGTGGTCGCAATAAGACCACGTGCAGTTAAGTGATTATATATTTACGAATTAAAACGTAACACAGAGAATTTAAAATGAATTTGGAACTATTTGACATACGTTTGGTTTGACATATTTATTTATAAAACAAATACGGCGTGGCAACCTTAACCAAATAGGGACAATGTGTACAATAGTATATGTACATGTCTTCACTCTCTGTTATTAATACATTTTAAGTTTGGGTGGTTAAAGTTAACGTTAGTTATCTTGCAATTAAATAGTATTTAATGACTGTAAATGTATGTATTAAGAGAAACCACCTAGAACCTTTCTCGCTGGCCATGGCATTTCATACGATCAATTATTCCATTTAACAGAATGACTTGCTCCTTTTATTTACAGTATAACTAATATAAGGCATAATACGTTTGTATCCATTTCAATTCAATCAGTGACGTAGTCATATCTACGTTTCACCCATTATCAATCGTAATTAAATTCTGATTTATGACGCGGTATATTTCCTCCCACCCAATTTCATTACAAATGTAAATCTTGCTATCGCCCTTTTGACCTTTTTGACATTCTGCCACTCGCTCTTAAGATGTTTCCCGCCCTCTTTGAGCGTCTTTCACTGTGTACACAGCACAGTTATCTCGCTATCACACATTTCAGTTCTCGACTTATTATTAAAAGCAAATTAATTATCCTACAAAGTGAATATGGAATTCCTTACGAAGGACTTATTATATGTTTCATTCATAAAGTACATATATGCGTATGTTGGCGTGTCATTTTTGTGTTAGTGAAGTCATTGTTAAGTTGGTATGTGTTACTAGTATATAATTATTCTTTTACTTTACTATCATCGAACGCTTGCCATTTATATATAAAAATGGTCTTTTGAAACAGGAATAGATGTAGCACAGCTCGTAGACTCGTAAACTCTACTTTTGCACGAAAAGCAAATACTTTATTCACTCACAATTCACAACTCTTTGCGCAATGAACCAGTAGATGATTGTATATAACATGTATAAACATAGCGAAAACCATTGCGCGTACAACTTATTTTAGAGGAATTGCATGAATCGACTTACTAGTATATGATTGAGAAAGTACGTATACAAGTTAAACGGGAAATGTATGATTCACAGGACACAGAACCAATAACACGCATACGAAACAAACACAAATTACAAGGACAATTAGAAGCCCATTATGCGAGTCCCAAAACATAAACATGATTGGAACAATCAGTGGCATAAAGGTCGCTGGGGTTTGTTCCAGTTTCTAGAGTGCACCAATACTCACTCTTACAAAAATCGTCATCCCAATAAAACTGGACTGGGTAAATAAAGAAGCTATTTGATCTTGCAGAGAGTTGAACTTTAATTGAAATAACCTACTTATAGGTTCTAGAAGCTATATGTGATTGCCAAACAACAAGAAATGGACAATAATGCCACCCCACCGTCTCAGCAGCATTCACGATTCACAGCAGATTACTCGTGAACCTGATTCTGATTCTGTCTGTGTTTTATTCATTTAAGGCGATTTTTAATTTGAATAAAAAGGCGAATGTTCATTGCTTTACATATGTTACCGATCATCCCATGTTGATATGAGGTTTCATTACAATGTGAGAAGCACTCATTACAATGTCAGAAACGCTCATTACAATGTCAGAAGCACATGGTCGAAGTAACACATGCTCATATAGACAGATTTTCATTACGTCTTTTTATAGTAGGAACAAGAAAGAATAGAACCTAGTAAACATATATTATACAGTGTTTCAAATTATGTCTTGGTTATTCTAAAAGGTGTGTGTGAGCGGTGGTGGTGTGTGGGTGGGGCGTGGGTGGAGGGGCGGGGTACGGAGAGGGGAACGTTTTCTGAAAATAATCAATCAAAATCCCACTACCACTGGCTAAAATGTACGGACCGAACACGAAAAATCCACTGATGAGCTTCGACCCCAAATGTGACATTGGACTTTATAATAATTCGACACATCGCATATTGACACCACCCTTCTATAAACATAATTACCAAAATCACTTTTTTTCAAATGACATGAAAATACGCAAATTTAACCTATTTCCCCCAAGGTGAAATTCCACTGATGACCTTTGACCCCAAATTGTGACATGGGACTTTAGAATAATTCGACACATCGCATATTGACAACAACCTTCTATAAATATTATTATCAAAATCAACTTTTATTTCAAAGGACATGAAAATATGCAATTTTATCCTATTTCCCACCAAGTGTAATATTATGACTTTGATGATAGAGACCTGTGAAGTATTTTAAACACATCGAAATGTACTCTCCTTTGCATCGGTTATAAATGCCTACATATATTTAACGAAGTGGTAAATACGTCCTCTCACTAGGGAGCGCAATCGAAAATTTGCATGGTGCATGTTCCCACTATATTTTCTGTAAATAATCAGTTTACTATATTGTTACAAATATCGACCAGACAGGAAAACACCACGTTTGTAAACGTTGACACTCCACTGGGATCTTGACCTTGACAATTGGACATAAAGGTTGTGCCCGACAAATATAGTCATGATAACACTTTAAGGAGTATATCCCATTTTTGTATTCCCATTGAGACTGCTTTTGAAAAAGATAAAAAAAAAATAGAACTTAATAATCTTAGATATTTTTATATGAAACTTTTAGTTTATTATGTTTACACGTTTATCTAGGCAGTGCTAACTTTGAATTATAAAAATATGTGAATTATTCAAAACACACATGATCTTGAGTTTGACTAGTAGCTTCATTGCTTGACATTCAGCATATAAAGGTTAGTTCTGGTACTGGTCAGCCCGGTGTAACTATAATACGACAGGGTGAAGTATCATGTCATGTGTCTAGGGCATGGTATTCCAATGTGTTGTTCCCGGGGGCCCCGTTTGGTCACGGGGAAAAGAATAGGGCCACTGCAGATCCCTTTGGAGGGGTAGACAGAGGGGTAGAATCCCTCCAAATTCATGTTCATTTTATCATTTTTTGTTCATGTTCATTAAAGGTCTTCATCATGATCCCTGCATTGTTTCAGGTGCCATCTCGCTCGCATCAAAAGAGTAGTGGCAGAAAAACAATAAACTTGGCTTCAGCGTAAATGGAGTTTCTACGATAGAATTTGCAGCAACTCTGCAGTTCAGGGTGAGAAGGTTCTAGGCCCATTTGCCATATTTTATCTCGATGTACATGGAGGATGAGCCTGGCATGTTCATGCCTGTTAGGCGCCATATAACCGTTCATGTGTTGGTGCGCCTTAAAACCCAATTCAATTCAATTCAATTCCAATGTGACAGCGCTATAATGTTGAGCATTGAGCTCACTGCTGTAAGTAGACACTGTCGTGCTATGACTGGAAAATTGTTAAGGTGACGTTAAACCCCATACAGACATCACTCTGTGTGACCCAGACATCACTCTGTGTGACCAGGAACGTTTAAGTTCCTGGTGTGACCTGGTAATTGTTGGCAACATTTTGACATACTTGTTTTTCTATAATTTATCATCGAAGTAGAACAAGATAAGGAACTAGGAAGTTTGTATAAACTCTTTAAAATGTAGATGTGCTCAGGGTTTTATGATAAAGAAACATGTTGAACTAAAAGTAATTTAGACCAAAAAAAAGTAATGGATTATGGAAATATTCATATATGAAACAGAGAAACAAATAAGTGGATGCTTGAACTGAAAAGTAGGTATAAAAGTCGAACATGAAATGTAGCTTTCACGGAACACAGTCAGCCAAAAACACGCATTAAAACAAACAACAATTACAATGTTAATAAGAAGTAAAACATGTGACATTACAAACACATGGGTTGACAGTAGGGCTACCGCCAAGGAACGGCCGCTAGAGCTTTAAATCAGGCTCTAGGGTGCACCAAACCTCACTTCTTACCCTATTGTCATCCCCCAAAAAACGAGACAGTGTAAATAAAGATAGCCCCCGTCAGGTTGTATTCTCTAACAAACAAGATAGCATTAATAAGCAAAGTATAACACTTAGATGATCATGTATATTTGAATATAACAAAATAGAAATATTCAACGTAAAAAGGAATGTCTTTCTTCAATACAATTAATACATTAAAAGCCTCGGAATTGCTTCGGCAATTTCCGTTACCGTTTTGAAATACCGGATTACGGAAATCGACAAGGTAGTTCTACAATCGGAACTCTTCGCCAATTTCCGTACTCGGGAATAGTGGCTCGGAGAGTATTGGGTGCCGCTCAATGGTTTTTTGCATCAAAATGCAGCATTTGGTTCGGTTTTCGATTGTAGCTCTCCGCAAAATAGTGCTCTTCTATATAATGTTGTATTGATGAAAATATTGCAGATTAGTGAGTGATTTTGATCAATTTCTTGATATTTTATCGCTATGACCGAATAATTGTTCTTTTTAACAAAACAAATCCCGTAGTTGAAATCAAGACGTTTCGGCCCCAAACAGTTCGTTCGGTCCCAAACAGTTCGTTCCATATAATGACTGACAGTTTGGAAGCATATTTGTTGAGTTTTCCAAATATATACATTAATATTACGGTTGAATTGAAGGGAAAGGAGGAAGAGACATTGTACTTATGATTATATCATATTATGGGAGTGATTGTTTACCGTTTTGTCAGTCGAGAGTGATATGTCAGCTGCACAGATACCGGTTTAAAAAAAAAAAAAAAAAAAGAGTCATATTCTATTACATACTGTATGTAATAGAATCAGTATGTAATAGAATATAAGACTTTTTTTTTTCTTTTTTTTTTTAAACCGGTATCTGTGCTTGATATATTGTTAAATAACGCTTATATGGTCTGCAAGTATATATTTTTTCTCCAATTCACAGACATTAGGGTACACCTTTGACATGAGGGTTAGTTTATTGCAAGATATAAATCTTATACATATATCATCTAGTGAAAACATTCCAGATATCATATATTTAATATAAACAATATGAAAATAGTTTATTTAACACTATTACTATGTGATCAATGATTACATCAAATGTATTTATTTTATAAGGGCTTCTTGAAGCATCAAACATTTTTAAAATGTTTAAATTTCAATCGGAGGCTCGTGTGTGTTTTACAAAAGATGGTTTACAGGAGGAATAACTTTTATCAATGACATTTTAAACAAAAATGGAAATCTTTATTCATACATAGAATTGAATGAACACTATAATATACAGTCCAATTTTCTTGAATATGAAGGTATTATAACTGCTGTCAGGAATTATTTGGCAAACCTGAATATTGTGCATCTAGCCTGTAACAGCCAAACCCTATTCGTCCACTAATCCTATCATTAATTCTACAAAATGAGAAAGGCTGTCGAAACATATATGACATCATGATTAGAAATAATGTATATCCCAAAGCATTAACTAAATGGAAAAATGAATTAGTTAGTGTTCCAAACTTTGAATTTGAAAGATTATATGCCTTACCTTATAAAATAACAAAAGATCCTAAGTTACCTTGGTTCAATTTAGAATCAACCATAGGATATTTGGAACAAATTACCTTTTATCTAAAATGAATATTATTAATAACGATATGTGCAGCTTTTGCAAAAATACACCTGAAACTATCCAACATCTGTTTTGGAACTGTGGAACAGTAAAAGAATTCTGGTCAAAACTTCAAACTTATCTTACAGAAAAATGCAATACAGCATTCGTAACTTTAACAGAAACAGATATTTTTATTTGGAAATAGTAAATTTAATACTGTTTTGAGCAAAATCATCATGCAAGCAAAACTTTACATTTATCGAAACAAGATGCAACGTCAAATTCCACAGCTTAACCTTTTTAAAACGTATATAATATCTTTGTACAAAGTTGAGAAACTAATCGCATATAAAAACTTTAAAAAAATGAATACGTTTGAAACCATGTGGAGTCAATACCTTGCTAGTATAGAGACAATTTACTTTGTTGATTTTTCCAGTATCAAACTGTAGCTAATAAACTTAATGTTTTCATTCTGGGACATGCAAAGCTTAGCTTACTAATTAGAAATAACAATTGTTTTACATACCCTTGCTTATATCTTGATCTTCCTTAATCAACCTTCTTGGTTTTTATAGAAAAAATAATAATTTTGGAAGTTGTGTATATAAATCCTTTAAAACTATCCTAAAACATTGTCCTTTGATAATGGATTTATATACAGATATATTACACAGTATGGGTTATATTTTTTTTCTCTTTCCAAAAACAAAATATGAGAAAAAGTCAGTGTAGCATGAAACAATGTGTATTTTTGATTCTATAACATTAAAATTATCTGTGTAAAGCAAGTCTGTATGTATTGACAATGTGGGTTTTGAAACAAAAAATATTTTCTTTAGGGCTGGCATGGCGCAGTCGGTAGGGCGGCGGATTTGTAACCGGAGGCCCCGGGTTCAATCCTCCTTGGCGCCACTGAGTTTCGTCGGTGTGTTCTTGACCAAGACACTTTCCGTTAGCCTCGTCCGACGGATGGGGAAGTAAACCGGGCAGTACCGTGTATCGGTCTATCCTCCGAGCATGTTAAAGAACCATAGGAATCTATTTGATAATAAGAGTAGGGCACGGTTCTCGGATTCCTATGTATCCTTCCCCTCTCTCTGGGGCAGCTCTAAATAACCTATACTGTGTTGATGAGCCGTTAAACAACATTCGTTTCAATTCAATTCATAGATTTATTATTGTTTTTTTCCCCATAACCTAGCACTAGTTTTTCATAATAAGACTTTGCATTTTGTATTTCACATTTTTCTCCTTTTTTGTCTTTTTATTTTTTAACTTTTTTTTTATTTTGCCTAAATGCGAACAGTAGTCAATATGAAAAAATAAAGATCACAATAATGAAGATTAAACGTGAAAAAAGCTACTGTATGATATCTAAAATTGGATATATATTTACATAATTGTTATAAACTTCCATTCTTGGCATTGATCTCAGCTCTCTGTAGCGCCCAGTGAAACGACAGAGCTATTATTTTTCAACATTTCAATTAAAGACAAACCCGGTTAAAATGAGATAATAAATATAATAACAGTCGTGAAAGAAAAGAATGTAGTTAGAAGAGTTTATGGATGTGTAAACGTCTTGAAAACTGGTCGACATCACATGTTAGGTTTCATCCTGCGCTAAAACGACCACTCGTTAGTCTCTGTTTGGCTACCAAGATTTAAAGGGCAAAGCCGTAAGGTCATAGCAAAAAGAGAAGAATATGGACAAAAGAGGGCCTCAGGGAAGATTTTTGTAAATATATGGTAAACATATTTAAAAAAGACCTATTATTGTAGCAAAATAACATTGTTTTTCATTTTAAAACCAAAGGGTAATATAATAGGGCCTTAAAGATGATGAATTGAAAAGAGGGCCTCAGGGAAGATAATTTTACTAACTGGGCCACTGTCTTCTAAGAGCATTCAATGCATAACAATATTAGGTAAAATATTTTATAAGAGGCTCATTATTGCAAAACCAAAAGAGGGAAACGGCTTTCAAAGAAAAAAAAGAGGGCCTCATGAAAGATTTTATTGCTAAATGGGCCATTGTCTTGTAATAGCTTCTTTCCCTCGTGGTCGTTTCCAGACATGCTGTAACTTATGATATTCGATTGTTTAAATTGAATTTGATTACGTTGAATTAAATTCAAAATTTAGAAATACTTAAAAAAAATAATAATCCAGCTCTTTTTCCAAACAAATTTACTCCCACCAGGATTTGAACCTGGGTCTTCTACCCTAAAAGGATAGACGTGTTTACCGATTACACCATAGAAGTGGTACATGTTTGTACTAAGAGCAAATGAACTAAAAAATTAAACTGAAGTTCCTAATTTCACAGCAAAGTAATTACCATAAACTAGATTTAGCCCTGGCAATAGGGATTCATTTTGAATTCCAAACAATTTGACGAGGGATCAACAAAGTCAATTTCACATATTTTAAATACAAGTTAAGGCAAAACACCATTTTAACCGATAATTTTGATCGGCAATTGGCTACTAATGACAACCCTGACGCCCATTTGTTGTGCTTATAATATAAAGCAAATATAAATATGTGCCTAATAAAAACATAAATTTATATAAGCAATTAATATAACATTTAAGCATGAAATGATTTAGATGTGAGTTGGCTGATGGGAGTCATCTGACGGATAGCTGGCAACATCTGTAAGATGAGGTTCATCAACATGAACCTGGTGGTTCAGTAAATCGGTTGGCTGGTTGTTTGAATGATTTACGTCATTTTTAGCACATGTTAGGCCATATATGATGATCGATATCATCCATGGTGGGGGCACACCACTTTTTCCTGGGTAGAAATAGTAGTGTATACCTTCTGCCCATCTGAAAGGACACACTTTCTTATTTATTCCAACTCGCAGTGAGAGAGGTGAGGTTTCAAACCATCCAAGCCAGGGATGCAGTAAATCGGAATCAACCTTTTCAGCACATTAAACATTTATGGCACTGCTCCCCGATTCAGATGTAACCTTTCTTAATTTTTTTTGGGCCCAGTAACTTCTAGGTATGGTTATATAAAATGTGTAACCTGTTGCTATAAATACTAAAATAATTTCCTCTGCTTTAAACCTTCTACTAGATACGTATCATACGATGTATCTGTAGGCAGCATTAAACAAAATTTGTGACTGTCCCGTTCATTTGTTTTGTACAATTTAAACAGAATTAATTAGGTGCATATAGTATATATAAACCATCACGGTCTCTTTCAGCGTAAATCCACGTATATAAATGATGTCATGGTCTCTTTCAGCGTAAACCCACGTATATAAATGACATCACCGTTTCTTTCAGCGTAAATCAACATATAAATGATGTCACCGTCTCTTCCAATGTCAATCCACATTATAGTAACTTCACTGTTAATTTCAGGTTGAATTTGCATATATTATTAAATAACTTCGTCGCATATATATATTAACTTCAGTGTTAATTTCAGGGTAAAAATGTGCATACATAGTAACTTCAGTGTTAATTTCAGGTGAATTCAGGGACTTCTCTGTTAATTTCAGGATAAATCTGCATATATAGTAACTTCACTTATCACTTTTAGAAAACAATAGTCAATAGAAAGAAAAAAATGAAAAAGAAAAATATAAGAACGCTTTTAAATGCATGGGTTGACATAAGTTACTGTAAACAGTATCAAAGATAGAATTATGAAATGAATGTTTTACTGCATTTTTTCTCAATTTTAAAAAAAAAACACGCTTGCGACGGTATGGGTTAATTATGTTTCTAAAGTATATAAAAAAAATCCACATATATAAATGACGTTGCTGATCCTTCAGAGTAAATCCACATAACAACGTCACTGTCGCTTTCAGCGTAAATCCGCATGTTTAGAATCTTCATTGTCAATTTCCGGATAAATCCATACGTATAAATAATTTCACTGTCTCTTTTTGTGTAAATCCCACTAAATAAACAATTTCAACATCCCTTTTAGTATCAAGTCGCAGTGATAAACCGTGTCACTGTCTCTTTCAGCGTAATTCCGTCTGTACAAATGTGTCACTTTCTAGGTTAATCCACATGTATAATTTAAATAACTTCTACTTTTTATTTTCAGTTTTAAATCTATGTATTTAAATATATCAATATAACGTTTAGTCTTAAGACCTGTTTAAGGAATTTTCACAGACATATTCGAACTATCTGGGTTCCATTAATTACGGGTGGGAGAGTTCCTGGTGGTGTTCCTTGTTGTTCCAGGCAGACAGTGTTCCCTTTATTGCGCGTTTCTTTTTCCCATATCCCCGTGCGACTAAGGCAAGTCTCCACTCCTCAAATGACGACTCTACCAGTGGTGTCATTAAAGGGAATGTAGCGACACAGCCAAACAAACTGTATTATTGAGAGTTCGGAAAAACTTGGGAAAAGGTGAAAGAATTATCAAAATCGGATGATAAAACAAAAAAGATATGACCATTTAAATGTTGTTCTAAAACGAATATGGGAGCCGCCATTTTTAGAACTATGATGTCATAGTTCCATATTACCATATATGGAATATAGATAAATATTATTTAAACGAAGAAAATCACTGCAAATGAATGATTGTTTTTACTGGTGATATAAATCATTATTTCCATTAAGTATTACATATTTTTTATACAGTCGCTGTCATTTTTCCCTATAAATCAGTACATTTTCATATTTATAAATATTCCATATATGGTCATTTAAAACCGTGATGTCATAGCTCTCAAAATGGCCGCTTCCATAACCGTTTCAACAGAAACTTCAAATGATCATATCTTCTTAGTTTATCATCCGATTTTGATAATTCTTTCACCCTTATTTAAGTATTTCAAAACTCTCAATAATAAAGATGGTTTGGCTGTGTCGCTACATTCCCTTAAAGAGGCGGGAGGAAGGGATTCTCCCTGCTACTTTGACTGGTCTACCATAAATACTTTACTACTAGTAGTATTTTATACAAGTATCAATAGAAATACCCGGCTATTCTGCTCTGGGTTCCGCTTTCTTATAAAGGTAATGACACCCCAGCTCTACCCTGCCCTGTATATATTGGTGGGGCCCATGTGCTCGCACTTTTAGTTTTAGATGAAGAGGAGGTGAAACCTCTTAATAAACTAAGAAGCGCCCACGTTTGACGGGAATCACCATATTGTTTACCTAAGTATGAATACATTATTATATCAGGAATCTTTATGAATACTCCCTGATAAAACAAATAAATATGTACCGCATTTTCGTAACTTGCCAGCAGTCGCCATTTTGTTTATCTTATAATTGAAGAGGTCGCAACAACAGAGTTGTCGTTTCTTGAAAATAGTTCAATATGGCCACGAGTACTCTCCGAGTCGGAATCCCGAGTGACGGAATCCAACGAGGCAGTTCCGATTGGGTAGTTCTATTGTTTTGGTGTCGTACGGAGAAGCGGAGAAGACCGAGTCAACATACGACTTCAACATATAACATATACACGTACAGGTATCTACACTAATAAATGTTCCGTGTGAGGAATTTTTGAAGTTTTATGAATTATAGAACCTGACATTCGTGCCTATTTATCATTGAATGTATTAAACTCGTTGGTAAAATTGATATGAAGCTCAGTACAGCCTCGCTTCATATAATGTTATCCAACTCGTTTAATCAATTCAAAAGCTAAAAACTAATATATTAATAACAGTTGCTGAACGCAATCATTAACATATTGTATAGCTGCGACAATCGTAGCTCGTATGGCGTGTACTTACCATACAGCTATGACGCGATCCCTTTAAAGAGCAGGTAGGTATCTGGATGGACTTAATGAGCAATTTCCGGGAGAGGTTTCCGAAGACATCATGCAATGCCTGCATAAACAACCGCCGTTGGTGAGTTTTATGCATGGATGTGTGATACTTAAGGTTTATTATATTAAAATGAGACGGTTGCTTACACAGGTATTGAGTGATGTCTTCAGATACCTCGCCGAGAGAGGGGGAGGGGCGGCGTGGGGGTGGGGGGGGGGGGTAGGGGGGAAGAACGGGCAAAGGACTCATGGCTGTATGATAGTAGCTACACATTACCATAAGGGCCATGATTCTTACGGCTGCATAGCGTACATATATCGTTCATACATATAAACACACCATTACTATGTAGGAAACGCCCCGGGCAAAGGATTAAAACAAACATCTATACTGAAGTGTTTAAATTTACGGCCAATTTATTGCGTCCCTTTTTCAAATGTGAGAAATCATCAGTGTTAAACCGGACAATCTTTAATTTTAAATTCAGAAGAAATACAAACCCATGAATATCTCAACACAATGCTCCTTGTTTACTATTTATATTTAGCTATGCAAATTTTTGTAACAGGATAAATGTCTTATGTTAGGTATACATATACCGTCTGTCTAGTAGTTTCAAAGCAAAACTGTTATTCAGTTGGATTGCCGAATGGTGATCAACCTGTTTTGACGACCGATCCCGTGTGGATATGGTCAGCTTCTTCATTGCTTGGTCACCGGTCGTGGAGGACCAAGCGCCTTTCCTGCATCGTTACTTCACTATCATCTAACCATTATGTACTTAAACTGCCTTCTTCATTCATTTATTGGATCTCCTAAATTACGTTTTTCATTCCTTCTTCTTTACTCTTACATTTCGTTCTTCATTCATACTTCACTACTTATTTATACCTTTCATTCCTTACACTGTCTTCTTATTTTTGAACAATGCGGTGTATATATAAACGGCTTTAACTAGCCAGTTCAAACCGCAAAACTGGAGCGTCGAACCAACTGGGGGTAAAACCCAGTATCCATTTACTCGACGAAAACCAGTCACGGTTGTGCAACGATAGTGGTATTGGTTGCGCCACGAATAGTCAATGATTCTCAACGATGTCTGTTTACCAACGTAAATTTTGAATGAAAACGGTAACTATTTTGTATTTTAGCTAGTTTTCATTCCGAAATATATCATTAAACGATAATATATAAGTTAAATAATTATGTTTTAAAGAAGAGTTTTGCATAAATTCTCTATAAGTAACATTTTTACATCGATTTGTAAAATAAAAGAATTCTTAAACAATTCAAAACATAAAGCATTTTAATACATTATTGTTTATCAAAACATGTATACAAACAATTAGAAAGTAATATTTTGTTCATATTACTTATCATAGTGTAAAAAATAACTTTTTAATAAAATGTATGTCACGGTTTCTCTCTTAAAGTGTCACGGCGTCTCGACGACAACATTTGTAATGTACCGGTTACTCATCAATGATTTTTTTCTTTTCCCGAGTCTAACTAACAGATGCAAACATTATTCTATGTGGTTTTCATCATGTACATAAGCGGTTAGACATTGTATTGAAAGTCGCAAGGACAGGCAAAAAGCAAAAGTATATACAGTTGAATTAAATTACGGGATTTAATCATAAAACGATTCCATTTAACATATACGGAAACGATACATAGTGTGGTTCATACCAATTTTATGAGTCTACGTGCGTACACTTAGCTGCCTACTGTTCAGTAGTTGAACAATTTAAAACTATGATCACAACCATCAGTTTGGGGAGTCGTATTGCCTTTTGTAAACACCATTTGTTGATATCGCCTTTTCCAATAGGTGATGTCACCAAATGATGTTATTAATAAAAGCCAATACGGCTTTCCATACATCAATTCATGCGGTTTGGGTAGGCTGGTTTAAGTACACACTAGTGTCAAAGACTATTGTGACGATAATACATATTCATATATATGTCATACCCATCATTTTATTTTATTTTACTTTATTATTATTCTCTTTTTTTAATATTCCATGTATGCTGTTGTAGTGTAAATACCAACATAATACACGTTTGTATTCACTGGTGTACCCGTTAAAGGGAGAAAGAGCATTAAATGAGAAATTTGGAAGCCGCCGAACACGATAAATACAAAATATATTGCAGTCTCGGTTTGATTAAGACTGTTCATGAACAGTAGTGGACATGTTTGTTACCGTTTATGCCCTCTAGCACCGGGTTGAGCATTAAAATAAGCCTTTCGATTTATTAATCCAGTATCATTTTGACTTTAAACCTACTTATATATATTTAAATACAATGCTGATTGTTCAACTTTTCTTCATTATTCTACCATGGGTTTGAATACATTACTATATGAAATATAATCAACAGTTAGTTATATGCTATAAAAATAATAATTGCTATTCTTATAATTAATATTAATGATTAAACAAATGCATTTTTTTTGTAAAAAAACTAAGTTCAAGTTGACTAAACTCGATTGCCGTGTGTCCCTTTAAGGTGGACCTCAGTTCATGTTATGTGTTTTATCAAAGGGAGTAACTCTCAAAAGGTATAACAATTTAAACAAACAATAAATATTTTACAAACTATTGTGAGCACACAAAAGTGAGTAATTACGAATATTTTCAGTATATATCATATGTACCATTTCATTATGTATGGTGTATATCTCAGTGTCGATTCTAACGTATGGAGGGAGGTATACAGTACAGTATACCCAATAAAAGTGGTAGGTCTGCATATGTATACATACCAAGTTTGAAAATAATACGTTAAACATTATAACCACAAATGTCCGGAAACCTTACAGACACATTCGCATGGCGGCCATCTTGGACTATGACACGTAGATCTCAAAATGGAACTGAAGCGAATTTATTTTTTGAATTCATAGGTTTGAAAATGATAACTTAAAGTTAAAAATTGTGTACGGAACACTTCTAGACGGACGGAAATACAGAGCCCATTCCTGCAACCCCACTTCTGTCCTTCGAGGGAAAAATATAGAAATAAATACTTGGTGTAAAATGAATAATAAACTGATCGTGATAGCTAAAAGAAGGCACCTTTTAGGAGGTAGGAAGGAAGTATATTATTGAATGCATGCATGAAAAACGAACGAACGAACCAACCAAACAGCCAGCCACCAGCCAGCCAGACAGTCATTCAGTCAGTCAGTCAGTCAGTCAGTCAATCAATAATCAATCAATCCATGATTATTTACTACCCTTTAACAGCTTTTATAGAAATGTGTTGGAATAGGGAATGGTCATGTATTCAGGTTTCAGTTCTTTTGGGACATTTTACCTCCAATTGGGAACGACCGATGGGAGCGACGATGCAAGGGGTGTGGGGTGGGACGGTGCGGGTTTAGGGTGGTTGAGTGGATTTTTGTGTTGACAAACACCTTTTTGCAAATAATCATCAAATTCCTCTACGACTGGTTAAAAAATGTACAAACCGTGCACACAAATATCACAGATGACCTTTGACCCTAATGTGACCTTGAACTCGATAAAAAGGAATAATCGCGAAACCGTGCCATGTTCACTAATTCGCGATACAGCGCCATGTTGACACCATGTGTCAAAAGTTACGGAGCGGACACGAAAACACGCAATTTTAACCTTTTTCCTGAGTGTCACATTGACTATGATGAAGTGTTTTAAACAAATCGAAATGTTGCTTGGTGAATTCTCCCAATATATTTTCTGTAAATAATCAATTAACCACATTGATACAGGTATCGACCAGACAGGAAAACACCACGTTTGCAAACGTTGACACTCCATTTGCGATCTTGACATTGATTATAGGACATAAACATTGTTCCCGACAAATAGTCATGATAACACTTTAACTTCCTATCTAACATTGTTTATTAAAATACTCAATGCTGATTATTGAGGAGTTTTTTAAAATTCCTATCAATACCTCTAATGTCACGTTCGTCGACTGTTACGACGTCGTTTTAAACGATTTTAAACGTAAGAAAACATTTAAAACAATGATTACGTTAGTTTAAAGCAACATTAAGTTCAAACAACAAATTGAAATTGTTAAAAACATGATAAAGTTATATTTTTGTTTCGTGTATGTTCACGCTCTCGAAAATGTGTGTGTTAAATCCATAACAATCCAAGTCAGATAAATAAAATATTTCCAATATCCGGTTTTATATAATGCGAGATAAAAACCTGGTGTTTGGGACTTGAAACACACATCGAAACCGCGGGCCTACGACCCTTGAAATCGATGATCGTCAAGTCCCGCCCACCAGGTATTGATTTCGGACAATATAAACCCGCTGGAAATTAGCATGAACAAACCCCTACTGGTTCAAAGTTTATTGAATCCCTGTGTGACCTTGACCTTACCTAAATAGTGTTAGTTGTTTTCGACATATCGTCCAGTTGGCAATCACTTTTCCGTAAACCTCGGCGTGGCCTATTGGCAGAGCGACCGTCTCGTTTGAGGGAGGTCATGGGTTCAATCCCTGACCGGGTCGTACCAAGAATTTTATAAAATGAAACTAGTAGCTCCCTTGCTTAACGTTCAGCATATAAAGGGTAGTTCTTGGACTGGTCCGCACGGTGTCAGTACAATACGACTGTGTGGAGTATCATGGCATGTGTCTACGGCGTGGTATTCCAATATGGCAGCGCAATAAAGTTGCGCACTGACCACACTGCTGCTAGCAGACACCGTCGTAATATGACTCAAGCATTATTATAGGGTGAGGTATTCTAAATATTGCATGGGCTTGGCTACGCCCGTTTACAGGATGACCTGAGCCAGAAGTGAAAGGTCACAAAAACCAAAACATGCCGGATAAATGCTTCAAAATATTTTTTCAGAATTGTTAATGAATTAATAAATAACATTTCTTAAAATGAGAGCATTTATTTTACCAAATGTGTTTTTCAAACATGAAATTGTGAGATTAACCCCTATTCAAAAACAGGTAAATACATTTGGCGGTCCCCAGGAAAAGTTCTGTAGAGGAAACGTTCTGAATTTTAACTTTAAACACATTGGACTTGGACGTACCTTGAAAAAAGAACCACGTTTTGAAATCGTATTTTGTGTTTTATTTTTATCTTCGGAAAAGCTTGCATTGTGGCCTATGGGAAAGCAATTAGTGAACTGCAATCTAAAGGTGACGTTAAACCCCATACAGACATATATACGAGGTGCAGCCGGAATTGCCCGAGTTTTCGCGAATGAGTACCCATCTGTAAATAAAATAAAGTGTACGAAGGTCATACAGTGGGATCTGGTGATCATTTTGACACACTTGTTATTTCTATAATTTATTATCAAAGTAGAACAACGTTTAAACAAGATAAGGATTCAGACCAGGAAGTTTATTGAAACTCATAAATTGTAGTTGAACTCCGTGACTTTATGATAAAAAAAACTGTCGAACTGAACAAAATGTAGTCCAAAAAAAAGTAACGGATTATGGAATATTCATATATGTAAGAAATAAGTGGTTACTTGATCTGAAATGTAGGTATACAATTCGAACAGAAAATATAACTTTCACAGGACACAAAACCAAAAACAAAGACCCGCATTAAAACAAATGTAACGTGTACCTTCTTCGCTTAGTATTTACATTTGTTTCTTTGTTTGTATGCTGTTTTACGTCATTTTCAACACATGTAAGGTTATATTTCACGGTCGAATATTTTTTTGCGGTGGAGATAGACCACCCACTTTTTTTTGGGTAGAACCGATACTGTACGCCTCCCGCTATCCGTAAGAATCCATACTTCCTCACTGACACTACCTTAGTATATACAACTATATTTGCTAACAAATACAAATGTTTCGAACTGACTGATTGTTTGAGACAATATCAATACACTTTACATATTACAATTTTCCTCAAGCTTCTTGCTTCATGACTGGTTCTAAACATAACAAGTTAAAATGATTGTTATTTCGTCACAAATGAATCATTGCATAATCAAGTATTAACTCCCACTTTTAATCCGTTTCAAACGTGCATCACAACCTAATCATTCCACTAGTTTGAAACCAACCTCATACAACATCAGCCAGTCTCATAGCTAAACAATTGTTTCAAACCACTACGCACCAGCTGAAACTTTATAATATAGACTATAGCCTACGACCCGGTACACTGTACTGGAAAGAGGACTCAACAACTCTGAGAATACACTGCAACTCTGAGAGACCCTATTTACCGTCAGCTTGAACCAAAGTTCAAGAACTACCAACTGGCACCAGTCATAAACAGTTACTATAGAAAACCTGCCTCACTCAAAAAATCCAGTTACAACAACAACCGGATGTTTTAAGTGAGGCAGACTGTTTTGTTATAGGGAAAAAAGCGAAAAACCACAAATTTTATGTTGACAATGTAGGCTCTGAACTTTATGAACGGGTAAGTGTAGCATTATTAAAGCAAAGAGCGTTGAAAGCCGGTCACCCTGCTTCAGGTTCCACACAATGTGAAATATAATATATAGTTGGGGACAATTTCAAAAAAATTGAGATATTTTTAGAGATTTTCATAAAATGGATTGTAATATTGTGTTATAACAGACATATATGTGTTTATGACTCTGGTGCCTGTGGAACTAACCTATCCTATATATCTTAAACGTATCAAACATCAGCTGCAACCGATATACAGTAGGCTACGATACGGTACGCTGCATTGGTTCCAGAGGACTCAACAACTCTGCAACTTTGAAAGTCCCTCCTTACTGACTTCGACCAAAATCCCAGCACTATCCTACAGCCATCCATTCCATTCAACAACCTTCCAGGAAATATTCACATACCAACGCATTGAATTTCTCGCGCCGATTTATACTAAATGCAAATGGCGTCTAACGAATAAAGGGAAGTAATCCTGCAACTAATACCGTTCAGTCAACTTCAGTACTGTTATTCATTCGATCTTTGGAGATCGCTGAGCCCGATTCTTATATTTAAATATCGGTGATACTTTTTAATTTTTTTAAATTTTGCTTTTGTTTTCTTACTTAATTTTCGATTCAGTGGTTCCACTACTCCGGCCGATTAAAGGCTCTGGTATTGTTTAACCACTTATAGGATATGTTGTCTGCTTTTTAATTTAGTATTTTGACTGTTACTTGTGATATGCAGGCTTCATAACCGCCGCTCCCAACTAAATTCCATTATGTTTATTTCGCTCTTCGGGGCATAGATTTTTATTAGATACTGGGACCATACGCCGTACGACATGGGGGGAGATCAATCTTCATGTCCACCGCCATATGCATGCCATCTTCGGGATGGTTAAAATGTTGTACTATTGATTTTGTTAATATTGAGTTCTGCTCAACCCGGGGCTAGAGGGCGTGAACGGTAGCTAGCATATTTCAATACAGCTCATGAACAGTCTCAATCAAACCGAGAATGCAATATTTCGTATGTGTCGTTTTCGGCAGTTTCCAAAGGTTCATTATCATACTCTTTTTTTTAAGTAGAACTTGCATTTTCAACAATTACAATGTCAATAAGAAGCAAGATATATGACATCAAAAACTTAAACGTGTTGAAAACAGGGCTAACGCCTTGGAATGATCAGTGGCAAAAAAGTGTGCTGGGGTTTTAAACCAGGTTCTCGGGTGCACCAAAGCACCATCACTCTTACCTTATTTTCATCCCAATAAAACGGGACATTGTAAAGAAATAAATCTTTGCTAGTATATGCTCCAAAAACAATGCAACATTAATAAGCAATATAAGTAGGACACATAGATGATAATGTATAAATGAATATGAAAAATAAAAAAAATAGAAAGCCAGAATGCACGTACTTGACTTGGCAGAAGCCAGAGCAACAAGAGAACAAACGATTAAGCGTACGACAAGACAAAAATTAAAACAAACATCAAACGCTATCGCCCATTTCAGGACTTTGCTTTACGTCATCATGGGGTCCACAACATGTTCGGTCAAAGAGGGACGGGGGTTGTGGTGAAGTCTTAATGGGTCAACTAAACTTGCAATGCGTTAATACTGTTTTTCGGCATAAACTTCTTAATTGAAAGTTAGTCAAAATAGATGAATGATTTTCAATTTCTTTCCATTCAGATACTACGAAACTATTATTTAACAAAAACACAACACAAAAGTCATTTATATATAGGTTTATTTGGTAATGAAATACATTTTACAATTATACGGTTACAGAAGTAGACATGTGTTACATTGAGAGATTTAAAGAACTATCCAAGGTAAAAAAATGCTGACTTTCTACAATATAATTCATAAATTAAAAGCATTCAAAGTCCTAAATAAATTACACCTGGCTATACTATAAAACGGAAGTAAAGTGGGAATACACACGTATATATTTAGACCAGAAACATATGTATAACATAATATGCGTTGTGGGAGTGTAATAAAGCAACGATAGATTTATTATAATACACTAGTGTAATAACTATGCAAATGAAGGCTGAATCCGTCGTTCGGTCTTTTCCTTTCAGCTCGGTGTGCATCGAAATTGCCTCGTTGACTTCCGTAATCGTTTAAATTACCGGATTACGAAAATCGACAAGGTATTCCATTGTTTGGTGTTGTACGTGTCGCACGGAGAAAACTGAGTCATCATACGACTTGTGTTGTACGTGTCGCACGGAGAAAACTGAGTCAACATACGACTTCAACACACAAACATACGACTTAACAATGTTATATATTATATACTCATATACTCGTATCGGCAGCTGAAATAATAAGTGTTCCTTATGAAGCATTTCTGGAGATATGTGATAATAGAATCTCTCATTCGTGCCTATTTAATTTGCACTTATTAAACTCGTTGATAAAGTTGATATGATGCTCGGTATAGCTCCGCATGTTATACTTGTATCCAACTCGTTTCATAAATTCAGAATTAAACAGGCACTCATAGTTGCAGTGTTCTCTAGTGAAACAAAGCTACGTACGTAGCGATATGAAATATCATGAGAATTACATTGTGCAACGTTCAATATAAAATATCATGACAATTAAACTGTGCAAAGTTTCAATATAAAATATCATGAAAATTACAAATGTGTTACTTAGAGAATTAAGAATTATTAATTTGTTATTAAGAGTAGGTATACAAATCGTATATGTAGTTGAACAATAAAAATATTGATACATTATGAATAATTCTTTATAGTTAAATTTCCACAAAAATAAACTTGATAGTCTTGCTTCTGAAAACACTGTCAAAATATGCAGAATGGTTCCAGCATTAATAAAAGTTATTGAACGCATTCAGTATATATAGCTGCGAGAACCATAGCTCGTATGGCGTGTTCCTACCACACAGCTACGACGCGATCCCTTTAAAGAGAAGGTAGGTATCTGGATCAATTTAATGAGCAATTTCCCGAAGAGGTTTCTGAAGACACCACGCAATGCCTATACAACCACCGTTCGTGAGTTTTATGCATCCAGGTGTGATATTTAAGGTTTGTTATATTAACACACGGCGGTTGCTTATGCAGGTATTGCGTGGTGTCT
This sequence comes from Cyrtodaria siliqua, assembly GCA_037043455.1. Lineage (NCBI taxonomy): Eukaryota > Metazoa > Mollusca > Bivalvia > Adapedonta > Hiatellidae > Cyrtodaria > Cyrtodaria siliqua. The sequence goes on from JAWPHD010002555.1 coordinate 188,141, forward strand.
TCAGAAACCTCGCCGAGAACGTACGTAATTTATGGGGTGGGGGAGGGGAGCGTTAAGTCTTACATATACTTAAAAGCAAAGGCCTCATGGGCTATGGTAGGTACAGACGACCATAATAACTATGATTCTCACGGCTATATATCGTACAGATTGCATTCATACATATAAACACATTACTATTATGTAGGACACGCCCGGAGCAAAGGATTAAACAAACATCTAAATTTGAGTGTTTAGATTTACGACCAAGTTATTGCGTCCCCTTTTCAAATGTGAGAAATCATCAGCTTTAATCCGGAAGAAAATATACCAGCTTAAATTTTAAATTCAGAAGAAATACAAACCCATGAATATCTCAACACAGTGCTCCTTATTTACTATTTATATTTAAGTTATGCAAATTTTTGTAACAGGATAAATAATGTATGTTAGATGTACATATACCACCTGTCTAGTAACCTCAAAGTAAAACTGCTATTCAGTTGGATTGCCGAATGGTGATCAGCTTGTTTTGACGACCGATCTCATGTGGATATGGTCTCCTTCATTGCTTGGTCACCGGTCGTGGTGGACCAAGCGCCTTTCCTACATCTTTACTTCACTATCATCTAACAATTCCTTCCTTACACTGTCTACTTCAATCCTTACACTTCCTTCTTACTTCATTCCTACTTCACACCTTATATTGCCTTATTCATGTTTTCTTTACACTGCTTTCTCCATTCCTACTTCACTCCTTATACTGTCTTCTTCGTTCATACTTAGTTCCTAACACTGACTTCTTCATTCCTACTTCACCTCTTATACTGCCTTCCGAACACTGCCTCCTTACATTGTCTTCATCATTCCTACTTTCTTCTTTCCTAGCACTTTATTCTTAGGTTATTTCTAGCACTGCCTTCTTTATTATTTTTTCAAGTTATTGTCAAAGTTATGTTGCACGTTGAAGTGTGACAGACAACGGGCGACATGTGACGGACAATATCTGCCATGCTACGCAGGCGACACAATAACTGAAAAGTCCCCATCCCGCCATCAATAAGCAAATTTGACACCTGACCTACTGACGACGAGGTATATATACATGTATAACTTACATATTTTTAGCATCCAAACTCTCATTATACAATATAAACGGCTTTAACTAGCTAGGCTAAACCCCAAAACTTGGGAGTTGAATTAAGAGTTACCAACTAATAATTCATTTGACGTGTACTCAATCACGAATACCCGTGAATAAACTTATATCTTGATTATGATTACAAAATATATACATGATGTTATACAAGGCTCATCAGTTACACGAGGAGGCCCTCCGAGGGGTCTTAGGGATATTGAAAACAATTCGTTTAAGAGATACGGGAACATGGTCAATTGCTTTAAAGTAGCCATCCCACCAACAACAGCAGCATTACCAATGTGTAATTCATTTCTCGCATATTCAGTCAAGGATATTTTTAGAACCCATGATAATATATACCATGTTTATGACTGCAACATATATAAATGATGTTATATAAGGCTCATTAGTTATCTAATGAGGCCCTCCGTGGGGTTTTGGGGCTTTTGAAAACATGGTCAATTAATCTAAGAGATCATGGGAGCAGGGTCAATTACTTTAACGTATCCAGAAGGTATTAAGAAATGAATTACTTCGCTTTATTTTGTATAGTTTAATCTTAATCTTTTGGGTAACTGAGTGCTTTTGTGGTCGGACCGGTATCATTTTAGCTAATTAAAAGATATAGGACAAACACTCATTTTGAAAGAGTTCTCACCAAATGAAAACTAAATCTGAAGCTAATGATATGCATATCTGTCAATAAACTTGCCTAGCCAATATAATGCCAAACATAGACTGGTTCGATATTTAATTTTCTGTTATTTTTCTAAATAAAATCCTGTCAGAAAAGCAGCACATGCTTGTGTTCTCATTTGCCGGACCTTTAGGGCAAGGATACATTCACAAAAAAGTGGCTCAGATTATTGGAAGTTACCATTTTTCATTAGAATTACCATTCTTCTTCGCTTTCAAGCCAAAATCAACTCATCCAGCAATGAATTGCCTTTGAATGCTATGTTCAACGTTGGAATACCCTTTTTAAGTACTACTTTCAAATGCTAAGATCCGGGAAGCAAAACTACGACCCCGGAAGCAAAACAATACCAGTCCGACACCTTTTCTGTGTGGTATTTTAGACGTGCCGAATAACCTGTGCCTACAATGCAGTTAACGTAATTGATTGTGATCTTAATATATAGTGAATCTGAATCAAGATAAGGATCGCACTAACCTAGACGAGCCGGGTTGACCGACATGCAAACGTGTGTATTTTGGTACTTATTATGCAGATTGCACTTTTCTGCTTGATAAAGAGTTGACCGAACACATTTTGCTTTATTTGACATTGACTGATACATGTCGTACAAAATCGGTAACTTCCGGCTTCGTTTGGAATCACTTCCTGGTTTGTATTTCGACTGATAACTATGCTTAAAATCTTATCTTTTTGTTAGCCGGAAAATGGTGCATTGATGCTATATAAACAATATAGCCGTTAGCCACGCGTGTTGGTGTATGATATGCGTTGCGTGTTTGCTATTTTACAATACACATGAAGGTTATATCACCGCTTTCAATTAATAAACTATAAATATAACAATGGGCTTAATGACATTGCAAAACTTTGGTAACATTGATTTTGACTGCGAAGGCTTTTTGTTGAGACTCTGCTGGAATTTAGAGCACCATCTTGAAGTAAACGAATGAACCCAAAGATACACAACAAGTGCTTAACTGAAGTCAACGATAGTCTTTCCGGCTTGTATGTTCACAAATGAAAAATAAGACGTGCACGATTGTAACCAACGAAACATATCCCGACAATAGTGTGCACGAGTGAAGCACAACCTTAAAATGACGTACACATTAAGCCAATGATATACATCACATATATTTATAATGTGACTAGAGAACATCACGTACCATGAAACAAACGATAGTGCGTGAATAGAAGATAAATGGACTATAAAGAAAAAGATACACTCCCCGATAATTAGGAATATGACACAAAAGAACGCTGAAGAAAATGCAGTCAATGGTATATAGTTCTCGATAATTAAGAACATAACGAGAAAACGACGAATAGACTGCATTAAACGGTATACACAACTTCGATAAGGTGCATGGCGTCAGAAAACAATGTCAGAGAGAATGCAGTCAACGTTGCACATCCCGACGATAAGGTGCATGACGACAGAAAACAATGCCAGAGAGAATGCAGTAAACGTTGCACATCCCGACCAGAAGGTGCATTACACTAGAATTAACACCACAGAGAATGCAGTCATCGATACACATCTCGACAATTAAGTGCATTATGACACGTTTAAGAACGCAAAATAATGTTTTTGTTTTGTATGTTGTTTTACGTCATTTTCAACACATGTAAGGTTATATATGACGGTCGATTTTTTGTGGTGGAGGCAGACCACCCATTTTTCCTGGGTAGAACCAGTACTGTACACCTCCCGCCATCCGTACGAATCGACACTTCCTCACTTACAAGTCGAGCTCCCAGTTTGATTCGAACCAGTGCAGCCACGTTACACATCGCGTCGATAAGAATGCATTATAACAGAGATAATGCTGTCAACGTAACACATCCCGACAATTAAGTGCATGATGCCACGCATACGAACGCCAGATAATAGTCAACATTATAAATCAGGACAATTTAGTATATGACAGTAGAACAACACAGATAATACAGTCCACGTTACACATCCCGACAATTACGAACATGATAAGAGAACGACGTCAGATATACAAATCACGGCAAATAAGTGATTGAGAGAATGCTTCGACGAGTAACACCAGAAAAAAAGAAGTCAACATTGTACATAGTGTACACATATCGTCAATGAAATACATGTCGAGAGTATGACATAGACTGAAAACAAACAAAACTCGATATCAACCTAATGATAGCAACTATATAAAATATATCCTTTAACTGGAAATGTCGATACATTGTTGCTAATCATGTACAAGGTACTGAAGTACAAGATACAAAGTACAACGCATGTTAATCTGTAACCTGCTTTTTAAAGTTAGTTTGTTGAACAAAGGGAGCTAACAAGTGGTTTTTGAGACTTTAACATGATTGCATGAGTTATGTGTGTTCTATAGAGGGCAGCGATTCTTTATTTACTATGCTCAACGACTTTACATTATGATTATCGTGAGATGGCAATGTTACTGTATCTGGGGCATTGTAAATGAATGTGGCATTCCTCTACAATAATTCCCCGGCAGCACTGGCAACATAACCTGACATTATTTAAAAAATTGGGACGCGTGTACCTCCTAGTTTCTATATAAAATGCGTGACACTATTTTCAATCTAGTGGAAGTTAACAACTAAAAAGCTACTCAATCAGGGTTACCGTTACCATAAACTTCGTAAAACCTTTGCAAATTTTTATTTTCGTAACCCTGATCTTGTTTCCAAATATAAAAGTAATTTAAGGACTCTTCTGCGACAAGGACTATCACAACCTGACTTCTATGGTGATGTGATTTATAAACTTCGTAAGATTCTTGGTCATGATCACTTTCATACTATCTTTGTTAAACTTGTTAAAAAGTTTATCAAAAGAGGTTATGACTCTATCATTTTGCAACATACTGCATGCTTGGTGGTGGACTCTTTTACAGTTCGCCACTATGCTTTTCTCTTTAATTGTACGATGTGGACCTTATGATGACGCCTACCTAAAGCCCATTGGGACGGTGGCGTTTGATATTTGTCTATGCTCTTTCCTGTCGTGCCCTTAATGGTTTATTCTCTTGTTGCTCTGGCTTCTGCCAAGTCATTGAGTACCTTCATTGTGGCTTTCTAGGCTATTGTTTTTTTGTATTATATTTACACGAGCATATTTGTGTTTTACTTATATTGCCTGTTGATGCTGCCTTGTTGGTTAGAGATTAGATCATGGCGGGGATTTCTTTATTTACACTGTCCTGTTTTAATGGGTTGACAGTATGGTAAGTGTGAGGTTTGGTGCACCCTAGAACCGGTTTAAACCCCCAGTGGCCTTTGTTGCCACTGACCGTTCCAAGACGGTAGCCCTATTGTCAACCCTTTTGTGTTTGTGATGTCGTTTGCATTTTTTATTGCTTTTGCCTTCTCGTTTGTCTGTTTGCGTGTTTGTTTTTGTGTTTTGTGGTTGACTGTCGTCCTTGAATGCTGCTTTCCCTGTCCGATATTTTTATATTTCGTTAGGCGTTAAATAAATTATGGTTTAAAGTTCAAGAAATTTTAACCTCTTGTAGTAGATTTGTTTTTGTGTTGCTATGAAAGAGATTTCATGTTGAAGCTTTCGCCAGTTACTCGGACAGAGGTTTTCATCGAAGCCTTAACTATCTGTCGATATATTGATAATCGGCAACCTATTCTGATCTACTATAACATATCATGATCATAAAGAACTTCAACTCAACACAGGTAATATTCCTGATAGTGTCGCTGTCTCTAATAATCTTGTCTTGTCGTACCCTCAATGGTTTGTTCTCTTGATGCTCTGGCTTCTGCCAAGTCATTGAATACTTACGTTGTGGCTTTCTATGCTTTTGTTTTTTTTATATTATATATACATGATCATTTATGTGTTTTACCTTTCAATGCTGCCTTGTTTGTTAGAGATTATAACCTGGCTGGGATATCTTTATTTACATTGTCCGGTTTATTGGGATGACAATAGGGTAAGAGCGAGGTTTGGTGCACCATCGAACCTGGTTTAAACCCCCAGCGGGGGAAGCAGCATTCAAGGAAACGCAGCATTCCAGGAAAAGCAGCATTCAAGGACGACAGTCAACCACAAACACACACAGAAACAAAGAATACATTTAAAGATGAATAAAAGGCCAAATAAGACACTGTCATCACAAACACAAAATGATTGACAATATGGCTACTGCCTTGTAACGGTCAGTGGCAAAAAAGGCTCTAGGGTGCACCAAACCTCGCACTTACCCTACTGTAAACCCAATAAAACGGGACAGTGTAAATAAAGAAATCCCCACCATGAACTATTCTCTAACCAACAAGGCTGCATTTATAGGCAATATACAAGCTTTCTTTAACTTAGAAAGTTTGTCAAGCCAGGTTATGGACGTTATCTGCATGGTAGCGGTTGACCCATTAACAGTTCACGACTATGCTTTCATGACCCGACGTATTTTTTTGCCTACTAATGCTTCCTTCCCTTAGTATTTCTACATCACTTGCATATGTTCAATCATTAATATTGATTATAAAAATAGTCAAAAAAAATAAGTTTTTACCTATTACTAAAATTGTTAATATTGCAACAATAATAAACAATTTGATAAAATATAAAGAAAGATACAAATATCGGACAGGGAAAGCAGCATTCAATGACGACAGTCAACCACAAAACAAACACGCAACGAGAAGGCAAAAGTAATAAAAAATGCAAACGATATCACAAACACAAAATGGTTGACAATAGGGTTACCGCCCATTAAGGGCACGACAAGAAAGATCATAGACAAACATCAAACGCCACCGTCCCATTGGGCTTTAGGTAGGCGTCATTGGGTCCACAGCCTGTCCGGTCATCGTACAATTAAAGAGAAAAGCATATTGGCGAACTGTAAAAGGGTTCACCACCAAGCATGCAGTACGTTGCAAAATGATAGGGTCATAACCTCTTTTGATAAACTTTTTAACAAGTTTAACAAAGATAGTATGAAAGTGATCATGACCAAGAATCTTACGAAGTTTATAAATCACATCACCATAGAAGTCAGGTTGTTATAGTCCTTGTCGCAGAAGAGTCCTTAAATTACTTTTATATTTGGAAAGAAGACCAGGGTTACGACATACAATTTTGCAAAGGTTTTACGAAGTTTATGGTTTCAATAACATCTGCCTGGGTATCTGGTGAAAGACTCAACATGAAATTTCTTTCATAGCAAAATAAAAACAAATCTGCGACAAGCGGTGCACAGTTCGTACCCCCAGGGGTACCAACAATTTGTCTATAAACGGTGGTTACATACCTGACGAAAATATTATGTAATAGGAAGATGAGTTCTTCACAAACTTCATAGCAAGTCCACATAGTATAATTGTCTAAACTGCCGTTACTAAAAAAAACGCTTTAATATTATTACAGGTCAAAAATGTAGTATTTTCTCTAGCGAATGTTTTTTGAATAAGAGAAATTAGCATGTCTTTGATAAGATGATGTGGTAAAGTTGTATATAGTGTAGAGAAAGCATAAGTGCTTATAGATGAAACATGACGTTTATTGAAAATTTTATCAAGAACGTTACCTAAATTTTTTATAGACCAAAACAAATTAATCCCAGAGTTTTCATAAGTTTTATCACTCAGTTTTTTATTGAATTATTTGCATGGATTTTAAAAGTCAAAATGATGCAACATTAATAAATCGAGATGCTAATTGTAATGCTTAATGTACAACTCAGGATTGCCGTGTGTTCCTTTAACCTTTCGCCGTCAAATTTCAAATGTCGTCTGCTAAAATTTGAATTCAAACCTTCTAGTAATATTTTAAATATAAAGTGTTATGGAAAACATTCTTACTGAGTGGCGAACATTGTAACCCTGATCAGCCTGCACATAGTGTGCACGTTGACCTGGGCCTACACTGATCGCAACATCAACGCTTTTGACTAGTCTCTATCACCCAGCCGCATGCCCACCTTTTCTGAGCTCACTCCTAAGTGACGCAGATTGCGTACGTCTGGGTGACAGAGACTACGATTTTGACTCGAATATGTTAAAGTAGGTATCCCGCCACAACATATATAGGTATGAAACCACTAATTATTTTCCCCATAGACACCAATGTTAAAGTGTCACATATTAATGATTTGCTGCAAATTCAACTCAAGTATGGATAATGCAGCAGTGTAATGTTCATATAGAAAATTAATTTTCCACTTGAAAAATCATCAGAAAACGTGGGGTCACAAGAAGGATAAGAAAGTTCTTGTTTGTTTACTAATAAAACAGGTCAAGGGTACAGCTGTTTTCATTGATTGACCGTTTTCATTGCTCATAAAGTGTGAGCATAGAGTCAAAATTCCGAAGATGTTAATCCAGTGATCCAGTAAAACATATTAATACGCTTCTTATAGATACAACCGCAAAATCGAATAGAAATGGGGAGTTTTCCCCTACTTATAATGCCCATTTCCATCAAACAGAAGGGATTACTTTTTATTGTAGGAACTACATTCGACTACATCTCGGAGGCTTACATCTAATTAGTGGTGGTACATCTAATTAATGGTGGTTAACCTACATACAACTTACATATTTTGAGAATCCAAACTCGATAGACACAATATAAATTAACGTCTTTGACCAGCAAGGTAAAACCCCAGAACTGATGCGTTACATTATGACTTACCAACACATAATTCATATTACGCATTTTCAATCACGGGTAGTTTAAGAAGTATTTGAGTGTTTCATTAAGTGTGTTGGCTCTAATCGAGGGCCCAAAACAAGTTGCAAATGCGTATAGGTAAATTTCAAAGTTCGAGGAGACTCTATATATATGTTTTAGACCGTTAAAATGTTGATGTGTATACTAGTAAATACTGAAAAGGTGATACCTTGGAAGCAACAAACACAAATAATATATAGAGAAAAGAAGTAAACTCGGTTATTGAGTCTGTTCATGAGAGGATAGCCATATGAAGTAAAGTACAAACTATGCTTGCCATCACAATTCATAAACCAAACGTGGCAGTACCAAGTACAAATTCTTCAAATACAAATCAATAGTGTTGTTACTTACTGGTCCTTTGGAATCATCAAACCCAATCTTTGTGGCGTTAAAGTATCATACAGCTTGAGCCGGTGCTATGGTGTGTGAGAGGTGATGCCCCTTGTATTACGTCTCATAAAACCGAGTCTGCTACTTTTAAGTTTCTCCCTCTATCTCTTGTGTTTGTGTTTGTTGGTTTCAAAGGATCCAATTGTTAGTATGGACTTTGACTACAAATCAGTAGTTTTATTATTTACTGTCCCTTTGGATTATCAATCCCAATCTGTGTGGCTTTACAAACAAATACCGCTTAAGCCGTGCGAGGAGGCGTGTTGCACCTTATTTTGCCTCTTTTGAACAGACTCAATAACATCGATAGTCTGCTACAATTATCTGTTCATTGTGTCTGTGGCTTCCAAGCGTTTCCATTTTCAGTATTTATTGCATCAGCACGAAACAAAACTGATGCAGTATATGATGCGAACATATTTAATGCGGAAAAGTACACATTTATAGCAGGTTGGATACAGGAGAATGAAAAAGAATGTATCGGGATTCATGACGGAATATTTCGGGAAATGTTGAAAAACAGCAGTCCGCTTGATGATTCCGGCGAATCTATCAACGCCTCATTACCTTATTAATTTATGAACCAATTATTGAAATAAACCGTTTCAAGTTGAACAAGAGACAATTGACATTGCTTAACATTGCACCTGCTACACAACTATGCAGAACTGACTTGTAACATTCTCAAGGCCTAAACTGCAAAGCTGATACACATTTCCACTTAGTCGTATCTTGCGACATCTAGAAGACACGTTGACCTTATCCTACCACACATTCTTGATGAAGTAATACACTTATATGACACGCCTAAAAACCACAAGGGAACAAATCGAGCTGACTTGGTAGGTTGGTGGTGTCAATTCATTCTCTAAATTGAGAGATGTTGATGCTGAAATGGCAAAATGAAAATATTTAAACAAATTTGGTGTCATACATATTTCGAAATAGAACTTATATACAATCGGTGTAATAAATGTTTTTGCGTGTGAAATATAAATGGTAAAACATAATATATATATATATATATATATATATATAATAGTCCGCAATTGTGCAGCATACGTGCTTTACATAAACACTAGTAATATCCCAACCACATGTGACAAAACTATTCAGCCGCGTTTTTTGACATTTGAAATATATTTGCTCATGGTATAAGTGGGATTCTGTCGGGTTTTATGGGTCACGACTGGGTTTTCTCGCAGGCCTGGCTATTAGACCATAAGCTCATGCTACATGCAAACAAAAAGCTCTAGGTCTTTTGTTTTCAGAGAAGTAACATATTTAAATGACCATAAGCTAATGCTACATACAAACTATGAAAGCCTCGCAAGAATGTCTTGTGGTTTCACATTTGTATATAAGTATTTGTAAAACATGTGGCCAAATTTGGCTCCGGGTTTCCATTAGAACAGACTTTGTAGGTGACCTTTGCAGAGGACCGTTAGCTAATGTTACATGCAATTTACGAGAGTTCAAAGTCATATGGTTCCAGAGTATACCTATTTTTCGGCGCCAGCCGTTTAAGCTGGCTGTTGACAAGGCCAAAGGAACTAGTATATTTGTTTATAGAGTGTAGTTGTTGATAAATGGTATATCGTTAAGTGATTGTAACCTTGTACTTCAATCGTGACCGGAAAAAATGAAGAAAGGAATAGAAATGCTGACATTGCAAATAAATTATTCTGTTTTCTTGCAAAGTGCGTTAATTTTACATCGTAACCCTATTAAAAAATGGTGACCAAAATATTCTTCTCTGAAACCACAAGGACTACACCTTTGATATTTTGCATGTAGCAACATCTATTGGTCCTTTACCAAGTTTATACAAATGGTGACCCTGGGGTCAGAATTATCCCCACCCGTGGGGAATGGGGTCAAAAGTTTTACATAGTAATATAGAGAAAATACATTTAAAAATCTTCTTCTCTGAAACCACAAGGGCAACAGCTTTGATATTTTGCATGTAGTATCATATAGTGGTCCTTTACCAAGCTGTACAAATGCTGACTCTGGGGTCAGAATAAGCCACTCACCGGGATCAGAAGTATGTAACCTAATGATACATGTAAATATAAGCATCTTTTAGAAAAAAACGTATTTTTTTAAATTGTTCCTGAAACTTGTCAAATTGTAACTGCGTGACAGGTTCAAATTTGACCACCATTTAAACAAACATAGATCTCTCAGCATAAGCGTGTTTTATTAACAATAGCTGTGTCCATACACAGTATTAAGTGGCAGTAAAAGTAAAACGCATTTATCTGTATGGGGAATTTGTGTGTAAACGTGTGGTTGACGATGGATGTAAAATACAATAATATACAACATTGGAAATAAAATCTCCCACAAATAAAATCATATTGATACTCATTTTGTTCTATTTAAATGCCAGTTTTGAGACAGGTGTCATGAATATTGGCCCCTTTATCATCTGCTCTATATACATGATATAACGGGTCAAGATAAGAACATTATTTTTGCAATAATACGTGATCGTTTATTTTGAAATAGTCTACGTCTTATAGAAATATTCAGCATGGTAAGTCAGTTATTTATTTCTTTCTTTTTCAATTTTATTTTAAAGCGTATCAAAATAAAATTGCGACGTTAATCTCGTTTGGGTGATACAGTGCCATTAAATACAGTAAATAATTATGTACGCTTTATATCACACATGTTAAGATATGTTGCTACTGATAAGGGAGATCATTTGGAAGCAACAAACACAACCAAGAGAATAAAGTAGCAGACTCGGTTTTATTGAGGCTGTTCATGAGAGGTAATGCAGGAAGCAACACCAATCATGCCCTCTAGCACCGGTTTAAGCGGTATTCTACTTCAAAGCAACATAAATAGGGCTCGTTGATCCCAAAGGACCAGTTAAAATAACACTACTGATTCGTAGCACGGGGAGACTTTTACATCCGCCACACGGCTCTAAACGAACGCTAGCTTGAATGTTAATAAATACTGACAACACCGAATGAATAGTGATTACGCCACTACTAGGGTACGTAGGTAAAGATGTTTAGAAACACATATTATAACACTTGTATTACATACAACATAGTTACCATTACAATCCAACATAGTTACCATTACAATCCAACATAGTGACCATTACAATCCAACATAGGTACCATTACAATCCAATATAGTTACCATTAAATCATTACAATCCAACATAGTTACCATTACAATCCAACATTGTTACCATTACAATCCAACATAGTTACCATTACAATCATTACAATCCAACATAGTTACCATTACAATCCAACATAGTTACCATTACAATCCAACATAGTCACCATTACAATCATTACAATCCAACATAGTTACCATTACAATCCAACTAGTTACCATTACAATCCAACATAGTTACCATTACAATCCAACATAGTTACCATTACAATGCAACATACAATCCAACATAGTTACCATTAAAATCCAACATAGTTACCATTACAATCCAACATAGTTACCATTACAATCCAACATAGTTACCATAACAATCCAACATTGTTACCATAACATGGGAGGCACGGTACATCTATACTGTAGTGGTCGTCGAATGATGGTCGTATTCTGCCAATAACCCCAAAACCATGACAGCTATGAAACAATCCCTCTTCGATTTTAAGGCAATCGGACACATTGTTTGCTTTTAAAAAGAAGTCTCAGATTGAATTTGTTATCTCTATGAAGGAGAAAGTTCCCTCATTATAACAAATAATTGTATTAAAGCTTGATCGAACCTTATTCTTCTCACGGACTACATCTGAATCGTGTTAATGATAATCATAATAAAACTCATATTGCAGTGTTTGGATCTGCTTGTATGTTTCGTGTAACTATCTAATTAACTTACGAGTATTCTTCTTAAAAAGAATAATAATCGAAGCTTCATTTACAGTTTTAGTCTTGTTCAGATGATGACAATATCATCTGCAATATCACAGAAAAGTATGCATTTGATAATAGTAAAAAAACCAAATGCGTTTTAAAACAGTTATGTATACCATAAACGATTGTGTTCTATTCATTTGGAAATCTGAGATACAATTATTTAACAATTTACTCTTTGTAAAATTAACTTGTATTTATTCATTTTCCCGTGGGTTAACATCTAAACGTTGTAATAATATTCATGAATGTTAAATATGTTATTCTCTTTAAGATGTGGTGTCAGTATTGTATTACATGCTAGTATCACTGTCTTTTGTTACAGATGTTGCAATGTGCTGTTCTATGTTTATGTTATGCCATTGTGCATGCGCAGTTTCCCACAAGCAATGGTACAGCTAGTTCCGGTGGGACTGGACCCCTTTTTCAGACGCAACCGAATGCCCCAACAGCTATTCATCACGTTGGCATAGCATACAATATATTAAAAGGTACGGAGTTTAACATAAACGATTGGATGAAAGATAATTGGTGCTAAAGCTATGGTATATTTATATCTGACATTGTGAATTATAGCGTCTTTCGCTATTTACTTCTAAAACGCATAGATACATTTTTTAGTATGTTGTATGTACATTGTGATTTGTAATTTTGCACGTAAGGCAACCCCGATGGCGAGTATTGGTCAACAGGAGGAGAAGATCCAGGCGTCTCTTTGACCCGGAAGGTTTTCACCATCAGCCCCGGAAACACGCCACCGGAAGTCATATTGGAGCACCATGATGGCTGCCAGTACTCACATGGGTTCAATTTGTTTCACAGCACAAAAACATACCAGGACAAACTTTACCTTGGTATGCAGACATCCGGTAAGAAATTATTACTTTCAATATGTATTAATCTTAGAAATGTTCAAATATATTAATTATACATTTAATTAATACAAAAAACTAAATGAGCCATAAAACATCAAAGAAATTACACTGAACATATAAAATAAACGACCCGAAGAAGGTGACTTTGGTGACGAGCCAAGGAAAGCTATTTTAAACTTCGCGAGAAAATCAGTCGCAATGTATTGCAAAGCGAGCGTCGTTGTGTGATATGACCGATTTGTTCCGCGTGACAGCTATTTATCACTTGGAGTTTTCCCGACTTGTTGTAAATTATAATTTTTAATTATTGCGCTGTATTATAGGAAACTGATAATGTTCCATCTATATCTTTGAACTATTTCACGCTTTAAATAACTGATATGTTTTTAAACAAATTAGGCCCAAAGGCCTGATGTACTCCCTTTAATATAATATTGAAGGTAACAAAAGGTACATTCATTTTCCACATATCTGTACATTCATCTTCCACATGCATTTTGGAATAAACTGTACACTTATTTAGGTCAGGAACTATCAGAAACTGTAATTTATTTCATACATTTTGGATTCTAAGTTGTGAGAGATCATCTGTTTCAGATTTTATATTAGAAATGCTTTTTTATCGACACTTAAGGTCCTTTCACATATACACCGAAACCGAAACGAAACCGAACCGAAAAAATTAGGATGTACTACCGCAAACGAGGTTTTCACATATACGCCGAAACCGAAACCGAAACGAAGGCGAAACGAAAACATGCACGAATTGGATTTCTAATTTTTTCGGATTCGGTCTCAAATAGGTCTGTAGGAACCTCAAACGTGAAACATGTCACAAATGTAAAAACGGTTACAAATGTAACAAATGTCACATATGTACAAACATACGACAAATGTTACACGTTTGGTGACATATGTAAAAAAAAAGTGACAAAAGTGAGAAAAAAAAGGTTAACAAATGTAAAAATAAAAATAAATAACATATGTAAAAAAAAAAAGAACACAAATGTAAAAATACATGTTTTAGCTCTGTTGATCAAAGTTCATGAGCATGACGTGGTGCGGAGTCCGTCCGTCCGTCCGTCTGTCCGCCCGTAATTTTTTGTTCGTGCGGACTTCTCCTCAGACACCGCTTGGCCAATTTTGACCAAACATCACATGAATGATAATTAAATGAATTTCTTTTTAGATTTGCTAGCATTAGGTCAGCGCGACATCCAAAATGCCCGCCATTACCATATATTGTCAAAACCTTAAACAACCTTCTTCTAAATAACCACTGGACAGATTTCGCCAAAAAAAAAAAGAAGATCGCCAACGCCTAGCCTGTCAGATTTGTTTAAGTAAAGTCCCTCGGATAAAACATGATAGTGTTTCGGGGTCCAAAGTTTCTATATTGAGATTTTACATGTTTTTCATAGACTTATATAGGAAAAAACATTTAAAAAAAACCCTTCTTCTTTAAAACCACAATGTACAGAGCTCTCATGTATTACATGTAGCATCAGTTTTTGTCTTCTACTAAGTTTGTCAAATGGCAACCCTGGGGTCAAATTTGGCCTCGTCCCAGGGGTCACAGTTTTACATAGGCTTATATAGGGGGAAAATCTTCTTCTCTGAAACTATAAGAGCCTGAGGTTTAGTATTTTGCATTTACTACATGCACTATAAGCGTATGGTCCTCTAACAAATCTGTTCAAATGGTGATCCTGCGGTCACATTTGGCCCCGCTCCAGAGGTCACATGTTTTATTACATAGACTTAGATTATCAGCTGATAATGAACACGACTAACTTTAAAGCACGAATATGATATTGGTCAAGTGCTTATGCACATCTGTTGTTGGACACTGCAAATGTTTCCATGGATGGTAATTGATCCTTACTATCACAATGACAGGGTACAGCGCCTATTCAATTTGGATTAAATTAATAAATGAGGCTCAGAGCTCTACCTATATACATGTTATTTTAATATATTAAAGTGACTGGAGGCCATCTGGAAAAAGCATAGGCAAAAATGCATATACGACTACAACCATGTGATTCAGTTTTATATTCAATGGACATAATTATGCATTACATTTGGACATATTTATGTGTTGTTTAAGTCAATTCTTACAAATATAGCTTTCTCATGTGCCCCCTTCCCCCACAAGCCCCGCCTTTTCTCCATTTTCCATCCGATCTTAACCCCACACACCACACCATCCCAAACCCGATTTTTTTTCTATACATATTTCTGTGTTATTTTTGGTTATCAATTATACACCTATAGCTATGTTGCGCCTCAGCCCAACCCCACATCCCCCACCCCATTATCACCACCACCGCAATTTTTCGGGCGACGTTCTGCAAGCCAGCTGGATAGCTTCCTCACATAGAGATTCCTAATCCCCTGAGGGATCGAACCTACAGCAAGAGACTCTAACCAACCACTCTGCCACGGACGCCCCGCATCAATTATAAAAAGGCGCACATAATTAATTTCCAGTTGGCAGCAGTACGTTGTTACTATGTGAACATCTCGACAGCTGTTGAATGGAATGGCTCGCCGTAGGGTGGGGTTGGGACTTTGTAAAAGAGGGACTGTCATGATTCCAGTGTATACTCAGGAGTGGTTGAGTCCTCTGCAACCAATGCGGCGTACCTGGTCGTAGACTATTTTGAAGCAGTTGAAGCTGGCGTTTGATAATCAAAAAGGGTACTATAAAGTTTTAATATTGTAGGGCAAATAGTTCCAAGAATGACATCCGAGAAATATGTTTTTATGGTCAGGTCAGACAGACCTTGACATTTGACCTACTACCATGAACGCAATAGGGTAGTTGTTGCAAAATGGATAATACATGTATTTGCATGTTTCAAGATTGAAGGTATAATAGTAAATAAATTACAGCCCAAGAGACGTTTTTTGGGTTGATTGGGTAAGTGTGACCTTAACCTTTTTGAGCTACTGACCCTAAAATTAATATTTTAACAAGGTTATTATTTCTGTAAAGTTTCAGGATGGCCTTATACTTACAATTTACAGATAGGAGAATGTTTCTTAGGATTCGGCAATTGTCAGTTCCAAGTGTCCTTGGTGACCTACTGAACACCAAACCAATAGGCTTCCTCCTCTCGCTACGGACAATGCCCACATATGACGTTTACTACGGGTAAGGCCAGATGGTATACTTTTGGAGTTGTCATGTGGAATGCTTATGTGCATATTAGGTCATGGTGACCTTGACCTTTTGACTTTCTAACCCCAAAAGTAATAGGGTTCCTTCCCTTACCAAAGGCAATTTGCCTATAAAGTTTCATGAGTGTAGGTTTTATACTCATGGAGTTATCACTTGGAATATGTATACCCGTATGAGGTTATTATGACCTTGACCTTTGACCTAGTGAGCCCAAAATCAACAGAATTCCGCCTCTGACCAAGGGCAATGTATTTCAAAAAAAATAAACGTTTAAAAATGTATTTTTACATTTGTGTTCTTTTTTTTACATATGTGTTATTTTTTCTTTTTTTTACATTTGTGTTCTTTTTTTTCACTTTTGTCGAATTTATTTTTTACATATGTCACCAAACGTGTTACATTTGTCGTATGCTTTTACATATGTGACTTTTTTTTACATTTGTAACCGTTTTTACATTTGTGACATTTCTCACGTTTGAGGTTCCTAAATAGGTCCAGATACTACACATTTTCATCCAGAGATTCGGATCAAAATTCGGCTTATATGTGAAAGCACTAGCCGATTCCGAAACGACGGAAAAACGGCTTCGGTTCGGTTTCGTTTCGGTTTCGGTGTATATGTGAAAGGACCTTTAGTCGACACAGGCTAGATACTGATCATTCATTTAATGAATCATCTAATGATTTAGGTATTGTATTTTCCAACATTATGTGTACGGCATATCCAGTTTATTTACTCATATTTTGTTTGTTCTCAAATGGCTGTATATGAATTCCAAGACAGAATAAATACTGATCCCTTTGATCCAAAAAACACAACCAAGAAAATACAGTAGCAGACTCGGTTGTATTGCATCTGTTCATGATAGGTAATGTTAAAAACAAGGTCCCCAACAAAGGACCAGTAATGTAACACTACTGATTCGTAGAACGCGGGGAGACCTTTTACAGCCGCCACACTGCACTAAACAAACGCTAGTGTGAATGTTAATAAATACTGATAAGGAAATCCTTTAGATGCAACAAACACAGTCCAGAGAATAAAATAGCAGACTCGGTTTTATTGAGTCTAAATCAGAGCAAATTAAAAAAAACATACATGACGGGACGATGTTTTATTTAGTATGCTGTTGTTTCTCAATACTCACTCAATATGCTCTATGCTTGGTTTCCAGGCACAGCTGACAAGGCCTTGAAACCTTACGGCTTTACATTAAGCTCTGGTAAGTAAATAAAACAGATAAGAAATATTGCAATGCTCATGATTATATTTTATTACATGAAGTCCAATTTCATATATATAATGTTATAAGGCCTTTACAGCCGTGTCTGTGTTGAGGTAAGTTAGAATATCCCAAATACCATAAGGAGTCAAGTGTGAAGTAATGTATGGTTTGGGGTTGGGTGGGGAGTGTGGGTTGGGAGATGGGGAAGAAATACACAAAAAGACAACTGTGTAGTAAATGTATATTTATTTGGTGTATACTTGTTGCTAGAAAGAAGACAATATGTAGTAAATATATACTAGTATTTGGGTTAGAGAAATACCACAAAGAGACACATGTGTAGTAAATGTGGAGTGCGTGGTCCAGTGGTAGAGCGCCGAACTCCAGATCGAGAGGTCGTGGGTTCGATCCTCGCCACGGCCACGTTATTTATCCTTGAGCAAGATAATTAATCCACATTGCTTAGTACTGGTTCTACCCAGGAAGACATCGAGAGTGATTAATCTAAGTTGCAAGAAATTGTTTCGCAAAAGATGTAAAATAAATATGTTTAAACAAATGTGTAGTAAATGTATATTTGTGGTCAGCATGACTACGAAGATATATGTGTATTAAATGTATAATTGGTGTTAGAACGATCACAGAAATAACTGTTTAGAAAATGTATATTTGTGGTTAGAAATACCACAATGAGACAAATGTGTAGTAATAGGAAATGTTTAGCTCAATCGTGTGTATCTTAAACACAGATTGCATTATGTCCCTTTGGTACGTGTGATAAAAGACAACATTATAACCAGACAGACATTGTCACAAGACAGTTTGATTGTTTGTATGGTGTTTTACGTCATTTTCAAAGTCATCGGACAGACAATGTCGCCGACATTATCATTACTACTGATGACGTCATTAAGTCATCTCTCGCAACGATATGTTCACTATCCAAACAACTGGCATCTTTAACATACAGGATATTACATTCGTATGAATTATTTTTGTCAAGTACTTTAATAAAATCAATAATGTAGCTTCACACGAATGTGAGATTCTAAGATATTAACTGGCAAGTCAATCGCATTTGCATTCAGACCAAAACTTGGTACGCTGACGAAGAGTGACGTAATATGACTTAGTTTGAATAATCGTGCGTTCTGTCACGTCGATACCGTATGTGATTCAGCTGCAAAAGGCAGCTGACTCTTATATTGCTTTTATATCTGTCTATGGTTAACAGACTGTGACTCATGTAAGTGGCAGTAAGCATGCTTTACAACTTGAATTCCTAGAGAACTCGTCTGAAAAACTTGAATGGTATAAACACATATTTTGTCACGTTGAAAGGTTACCAGTTCACTTGCTGAAATGACGTTTTCGTCAAACCAGTCTAATGTAGCATGTCATTCGCAACATCTCGTACACTGCTTTGCGGGATCCCGAAGAATGACGGGATTGACCGAGCGTTCACGATTGGTAGCATGTAATCAGCTGAAATACTAATATACGTATATTAGCGACGGAACATTCACAAGCCTCAATAGCGCAGTTGATCGAGGCGCCGTGTTACTGCCCAGGAAGGTAGGGTTCAAGCCTGCTGATTTCCCATTTTTTTCGCGGGATCCCGAAGAATGACGGGATTGGCCGAGCGTTCACGATTGGTAGCATGTAATCAGCTGAATTACTATTATATGTATATTAGCTACGGAACATTCACAAGCCTCATTAGCGCAGTTGGTCGAGGCGCCGTGTTACTGCCCAGGAAGGTAGTGTTCAAGCCTGCTGTTTGCCCGATTTTGTAATTTGTTTTAAAATTGTCATTGGTTTCATTATTGCTGATGGTAAGGTAGCAACAGTTCCTTAACTAATTACACATTTTAACAGTAAACAGTTTATATGTGTTGTAGAGCACACTATTTCTGTGCTGATGTGTACTTTAGCACGTCGTGCTACAAAGGTGAATATGTAATCAATTTGTAAGGCATGTCAAGGATTCGCGTAACACAAATTGGGTAAAAAAAACTGTCATGGCTTGACAACTCTTTTTTTGAATATTGTTTTAACACCCGTGACTTGGTCTGTTATTATGTTAAACTTTGTTCCCAGAAATAATGCTATTTTCTCTCGGCAGCTATTTTACGCTTGCGTAAAACCTTGCTTGTAATACATTTATATGAACATATCTCTTTGAAATGTATGCTCACTATCCGAACATTTCAGGTTACCAAGCCGTCGCCCAGAAAACATCACATCACCATTACATTTTCCAGGACGCACAAACGTTATGTACGGTTGGCCACGTGAGATACTCCATGAATCTGGCGGTGACCGACCATTATCCAGTCACGCGAGAGTTTGCAGTCGACATATGCGCACTTCCCGTGACATATGACAAAGCAACGTACATGCAGTTTATCGAGAACTGGGGAACGGTAAGGCGTTCGTAATTTTAATCATTATCATACGTTACTAGATCTAATTTGATATATGCCTTAAATTTAATTTATAAAATAAACAAGAATATTTTGAAATAAGACTCGATTTACCAACTCCTCTAGAAATAAAGATCATATCTCGCCTGGAAATTTTGAATGCAAAGTGTACTACAATATGTCAGCAACGTGTGTAGAGTAATGGCTGATATGCTGGTTGGCTGACACAACCTTCTTTTATAGCCAGGCAATTACTTCAACATCATTATGCTTATTTGTGTACACCTTCAATATGTTTCAGCACATTATGACAGAAGTGACCATTGGCAAGGCCACGACCAACAGATACGTGGGACAGTTGAGGGACTTATTTAATTTCGTCATGTTTAATGTAAGAGTTAAGATATATATCTCCGTCGCCGCTATCTCTCCAATATCCTGTTGTTGTTGTATGTGTGTTGTTGTTTGTGGTAGGGCGGGGGTGTGACATAAACGTCAAATAGGAAATGTAGCATTCAAGGGCCACAGTCAACCAAAAACACACATAGAAACAATTAACAATTACAAAGATAAATAAAGGGGAATATATAACATCACAAACAAAAAAGGGTTGACAATAGGATTACCGCCTTAGAACGGTCAGTGAAAAAAAAACGTTGGGGTTTAAACTAGGTTCTAGGGTGCACCAAACCTCACTATTAACCTATTTCATCCGAATAAAACGAGACAATGTAAATAAAGATATCTCCATCAGGTTATATTCTCTAACAGACAAGGTTTAAGTATAACACAGATGATCATGTATATATGTATATATAAACCAAAGCCTAGAAAGTCACAAGGCAAGTACACAGAAGCCAGATCAATAAAAGAACATACCGTTAATGGTACGACAAGACAAGATCTAAGACAAACATCAAACGCTACCTTCCTTTATGCGGTCATCGCACAATCAATGAGGAAAGTTTAGTTCCTGATTTACACTTTCTGCTTTTCTGCACATGTTTGCTTTTTTATTTCTTCATATCGAGTTTGATTCCTATTTCTAGTTAAAAAATGAGATCTTTTGTATCTCTATGTCAGTTTTGTGCCATAGCTTTGCTCCATTGCAACAGTTTGGATAACGGCAAGTAAAACCAAAAAAAAAAAAGAAGGAATTGTCGCAAGTACAATTTTACTTAGCAACCGTATGTTTATTTGTTTAAACCAGAAAAAAACGAGTGTATTATTATGTTAAATTACATTGTTGACAAACTAAACCATATATATCAACAGTATAGTTTAAAGATTTTAGGTTCTTTAATGTTTGTCCAATTCTACAGCTATAATCACGTATTTTTTTCATTTTCATGTCGTTCTGAAAAACAATTTTAATGCTTAGGTTACAGAAGAGATCAGCATGGGTGGACCGTTGTACGGTTTCAAGGAATCATACGTCATAGATCTGGATTCGTATAAATACAGACACGAATACAAGTACATCGTCGGCGTCTTCGAAGACATGCTTGGCATTGGTGATCAATACTATTTCGACGTCATCGGAAAGACCTTACAGACGATAGACATGGCACTTGACTCCAAATACTGGCAGTTTATGCAGTACTACGTACAACAGCACATGTGTCAATCAGACGCAAGTTCGCACCTAGCAACATGGCAGTCCAACATCGTCCGGGCGCTAGGAGAGTATCCGGCTTTCAAACAGGCTACCGCACCTGCCGGTATGTCAAGGCCATTCATTTGCAACTCTTCAGTTTAGTATAGCAATAACCTTCGCATCTTTAGATTATTTACAGCTGGGGCATGGCCATATAACCGTATCTATATTATTTATCTTATTATATCAGTCTACTGTTTTGTTTTGTCACTAAGATCCCTGATGACTGTGTTGATAGAAAATGGCAGCAGTAACGGACAGTAAGTAAATTGTTTTAAGGAAGACATTTTCATGTAGTTATGAATATGAAACAGTAAATGTGTAGGTGTATGCAAAATCAGATTCACTTTTCCAATCCAATTCCTTTTTACATGGCCACATGACTAACACATATCATTTTCCATCTTTGAAGACGAGCTACTTGCCATGCCGGTGACATGGCCGCTGGGAACATACACTCTGCCGAAACATCCGTATGGCTGTTATCCTGGTTTCATGCCAGGCTCCTTGACCTTTCCACAGGAAGGGCATACCGCACCAACAGGACTTAACCTAGATGGTATGTGTAAGCATTTATTGTGGACGCGCTGAAATGTTCACTTAAAAAACAAAACATTGACATATCTGCTAAAATGTCCAGTCATATATTCATACTTACAAAATCCTAACTAATTGCATTGTTCAGGTATTTTAAAATTATGTCACCACATGCAGCGAAACGAATCTGCGATGTGCTGTAAAAAGTATATAAACACAAACTAATGTTGAACACACAAATCATTCCACCTAGAAAATTTACTAACAAATACTAAAAAGGCGATTCCTTGGAAGCAACAAACGCAAACAAGAGAGAAAAGTAGCTGACTCGGTTTTATTGAGTCTGTTCTTGAGGGGTAATTATAAGATGCAACACCTCTCACGCCTCCTAGCACCGGCTTAAGCTAAGCAATATTCTACCTTAAAGCAACACAGAATGGGCTTGATGATCCCAAAGTAGCAGTAAATAATAACACTACTGATTTGTAGTCGGGGCGACTTTTTACGGCCGCCACACAGCACTAAACAAACGCTAGTATGGATGTCAGTAAATACTGAAAAGGGGATGCCTTGGAAGCAACAAACACAAACAAGAGAGAAAAGTAGCAGAATCGGTTTTATTAAGTCTGTTCATGAGAGGTAATTGTAAGATGCAACACCTTTCACGCCTCCAAGCACCGGCTGAAGCGATATTTTACTTTAAAGCAATACAGAATGGGCTTGATGATCCCAAAGGACTAGTAAATAATAACACTACAAATGTGTAGTCACAATGGGTCCCTATAAGGACTTCTCATTCGTAGAATTATTCTTTTATAAGATATTTGGAAATATAGTAACGATCAAACGGTAACTGATCTGACTGTCTAACTGTCAGAAATTGAAACAAAAGGACTTTATTGTGAAAATACAATACTGCATGCAAGATAAGAATAATTAGAAAGATACACCTCATAGTTTTACGTCTTCTGACCTCATGTTACTTATATGTCACCAGCTCAATTTGCCGGGGACCATTACACCCTGAATTTCTGCACAAAAGAGGACCCACAGCCATCCCAGTTCGACATCCTATGGCCCAAGGGAGATTACTGCATACAACAATATGACGACAGGTGCCCATACGCATTCCGGATAGGGACCATGAAGCTAAGACTACCTGGACAGACAAGTAAAACAGGTAAGGTGACGCCGTGCTTTCTTCGGTGTGTCCTTGTTAACGACACTTTCCCTCAACCGCGTCAGTCGAACGAGGATGTAAACCGGGCTGTCCCTTGTTTGGAATTTATTTTTTGTGCACTTTAAATAGTAGTACTATATTATATAGTAAGAGTCGGATTTGGATTTCTGTGTATCATTTCCCTCTCTCTGGATTAGCTCTAAAATAACCTAAGCAATTGATTTGATGAGTCGTTAAAAACAAATTGTTTTACACATCTACTTACAGTATCTAAACGAACGGCACTGTAATTGGTTTCAATGTTTACGTGTTCCCACCTTACTGCCATTTGCACGTGTATATAAGTGTCATTAATCAAACATGTAACAGCCAACATTGGTTATATTTTAATAATACGTTATTCTTAAAATATACCTTTCTTAAAATATATCAGAATGAAACTCGATGTATGTTATAGTTATTGAACAGATAAACGTATGTATCGAGTGATATTGTTGTGGGCAGTACAAGCCACATTTCAAATCCACCCCGCCTCCCCACAACTCCAACTTTTTCTTGTGGGAATTATACAACCCGTGCCTTAACTAGATACCAAGGTAAGATTGAACTATACTGAGGATAAATAGGTAGTTGTAATTTATTTATATAAGTTTATTCTCTAATTCCTTCTTAAGCTACATGTTACATGTTCCTTTTTTTTCAGGAATAGCGCCTTTATATGACAGCAATATCGCCGATAAAACAACCACTCTCCATTTCTGCTGCAGGTAATTAAAATAGTTGCTATATAATTTGTATGATTGTTTTTTTAGTTGTTCGGCAATTTCCTCTACCTGATATTATATTAGTTTTAAACTGATATGTTACACTGATGTATGTAAATACAAATGAACATCAAAGGTGTGAATGCAAGAAAACAAAATATTGGCATGATTTAAAACATAAGAAAATGTTATTTGTGTTGTCTACGAATGACTGCATGAAGCAATGAAAGCGCCTACCCCACCCCCATCTCCGATTACTCCATGTACACCTTCCGCTAACAGAACAGACACGGATCACAACATAAACATATTAAGTTCCTCTGATTACTTAACCATACATATATCTGGAGAATAATAAATACGCAATGGCTGCTCACTTTAAAAGAAAGGCTTGACTTGGTGCATTGGTTATATATCGAAGGGACGTTTGTCTGTGCAACTGACAACGGAAAACTAGAAAACGTTGCATGGGCTGTGGTACATAGCTGATTTAGGTGAACTCAAGTTTTACCAGTATGTTGAACATGGGGTGTATATTTCAAATACGTGGGGGTCAAGTCAGAACATTGCATGTATCCCAAAACTGTGTTTCCTATTATCACATGTAATGCATTTATTATTGACCTGGAAGCTTTTAAATAATCCTTGACATTTATCAACTAGTATTTTAAAATTGTTAACGACTAACTTTTACCTGTTGAACGCTGCCATGTTGATGGGGTGATCGGTAATACACATTATTTCTTTTACAGAAACGACACGGTTTACTCACACAAAATATTCCTACCAAACAGCCAGCCTTTCTACCTGTACCGTTTCCAGCATGGATGCCAACAAGTGGTCGGTATGGCAGCCACTGACCAGACCCTCACCTTCTATAACGATATCATGACCCCCGGGCCATCAGGGCAGACGCAACTGTCGTACAGTTACCCGTATGTTGAGACCACTGGACACACGGCGTATGGCGACCAACAATACAAACTTCATTACTGTTATTACACCCCTACTTCAAAGTAATATATATGATATATATGATGAAATGTTCATTGCTACTGTATGAATACGTACAATGTATTGTCATATTTAATTAATAGACAACTATATTCCAAAGTCAACTGTTGTTTTTATTTGAGGCTATGTATGCATTCCAATGTATAATACTTTGCTGAAAGGATACTTCTGAACATATCCCAGGTAATGAATATCAGGTATATATATGTATATGCCTACATATAAACAAATGTTTTCTGTACAAGTGAGCTATAATATGAATATCAGGTATATATATGTATATGCCTACATATAAACAGATGTTTTCTGTACAAGTGAGCTATAATATGAATATCAAATTAACTGGTTCGCCAGTCAATTGCCTGAGGAACGAAATCGGTTGACTGAGTGGCTGCATACGTTTGATTATAATGGCTATTCGCCCCCTGGTCTGACAGTTCGCAAAAAGGACTCTCTCGTCCTCTCTCTCTCTCTCTGTCTCTCTCACTCATAACTGAAAATGTTAAGTACTTTTAATATTTAGGCAGGATTCGAAATTGGTGATGTGATTTACAAACTTCGTAAGATCCTTGATCATAATCAATTTCATACAATCTTTATTAAAACGACGTTTATAGCAAATTTTATCGAGAACGTCTCCTGATTTTTTTATTAACCAAAGCAATTAATCCCAGGGTTTTCATAAGTTTTATCACACTATTGTTTAACGTGATCTTTAACGGCAGTAAGACAAGAAGTTAAGAAGTTAACATTTTGGAGATTTTTGCGGTGATGCAGGTCCTGGAATTCGAAATTAAGCGGGCCTTATACGGAATTTTATGTAATTTAGGAATCCAGTACATAGTTGAGCAAAAGAGGTTATGATCCTATCATTCTACAACACACTGCATGTTTAATGGTTGACCAATTTACAGTTCGCCACTATGCTTTCCTCTTTGATGATTTCCTCTTTGATTGTGCGATTTCCTCTTTGATTGTGGACCCAATGATGACGTCTACCGAAAGCCCAAAAGGACGGTAACGTTCGATGTTTGTCTTGTCGTACCCTTAACGGATTGTTCTCTTGTTGCTCTGGCTTCTGCCAAGTCAACAGTACGCACATTGTAGCTTTTTAGGATTTTTTATATGCATATTTACATGATCATGTTTAGTTATACTTATATTGCCTATTAATGCTGACATTTTTGTTAGAGAATATTACCAGGCGGGGATATCTTTATTTACACTGTCCCGTTTTATTTGGATGACAAAATGGTAAGAGTGACGTTTGGTGCACCCTAGAACAAGATTTCTGAAAAACATCAAACGTCACCGTCCTTTTGGGCTTTAGGTAGACGTCATTATAGGGTCCACAGCCTGTCCGGTTATCGCACAATTAAATAGGCAAGTATAGTGGCGAACTGTAAATAGGTCCATCACCAAGCATGCAGTGCGTTGCAAAATGATTGGGTCATAACCTCTTTTGATAAACCTTTAAACAGTTTAAAAAAGATAGTATGAAAGTGATCATGACCAAGGATTTTAAGAAGTTTGTAAATCACGTCACCATAGAAGTCAGGTTGTGATAGTCCTTGACGCAGAAGAAGTTGACAATTTAAAGGTTTTCACCTTTTGAAACTGACAGGGGTGTTCTAAGAAACTACAACGATCGGGTGATGCAGACTTGAATGAGCACAATCCATATACATTGCCTCAGTCATTTCACACTAGCGTTTGTAGATAAAACATGCATCAATATTAGCTTCCGTCCACACCGTGTCCTCTAATGGCGAATCATCGCCATGATGATATAGTACGCATTGTCCTGGCGGCGATGTTATATGCGCTTCTGTTTGTAAAGGAACATGGAAGGAGAAGTAGGTAGTTGAAATAAGCCATGTTTTGTTTTGAAATGGATTGTTTAAATTAGTAATTATGTAGAGCATCATAATCAAATAAGTACACAAAGTTACCATCTTCGGGGGAGCATATAGTCGCCGCTTTGTCCGTCCGTCTGTCCGTCACACTTTCTTGTCCGGAGCATAACTTCGAAACTACTTTTGGGATTGCATTGAAACTTTACACAGTGATAGAGGGCAACGAGAGGAAGTGTAGCGTAAGAACCGTAACTCTGTCTTTATTCAGATTTCATTTATTGCCCTTTGATATTTTATACGTATATTTCTTGTCCGGAGCATAACTTCGAAAGTACTTAAGGGACTGCATTGAAACTTCACAATGATAGAGGGCAATATGAAAAAGTGCAGAGCGCAACAACCGTACCTCTGTCTTTATTCAAAGTAAAGTTATTGCTCTTTGTCATTTTATACTTATATTTCTTGTCCGGAGCGTAATTTTATAACTACTAAAGGGACTACATTGAAACTTCATACACGGATAGAGGGCAATAAGAGGAAGAATATTTCCTCTAATTGTGTATGTGCAAAAGTACGTACCATATACCACAACGTACCTTTTATTCTATGGGAATAATAACTTTATTGACTTATAGATCCTCGGAAATATGGCAGATTTCGGTGGGAAAAAAAAAGGTTATTTTGAGGGATGGGTTGGGGTGGAGGGGCGGAGGGTAAGTATTTCCTATGAACAACTTGTTTTCAATACTTCTGTATTGTTAGCAAATATTTATTTTGTGTACTTCAATATATTGAAATAAAAATCATATGTCACCATGCTTGTTTTTAAGAAAAATGCAGTTATAACAATCCATACTTTCTAAACATGTATGGGTTTTGGAGCAAATAACACACACTTTTTTCTTTAAATGTTAGGTTAAAATTGATTTTGTGTACTTCAATATATTGAAATAAAAATCATATGTCACCATGCTTGTTTCTGAGAAAAATGCAGTTATAACAACCCAATACTTTCTAAACATGTATGCGTTTTGGAGCAAACAACACACACTTTTTTCTTTAAATGTTAGGGTATACATACCCTTTTTTGAAAATGGTTTCCACATATGTAAAAACAGCATACTGTCATTAAGTCAGTAGTATTTATTATGTCAAGTTAATTCTTACCTGTCAAGCAGACATTTATGTGCTAAGTAAATCTCACGTGGTCTATCTCACGTGATCTATATCAAAATACTGATTTAGCGCATAATTAACTAACTTCGTTATCTTAACAGTTAATTAGGTTCATGATAATGAAATCAAGTGAAAAATATATAACAGTTTGAAGAAGTATGTTATTTGTGTACATAGTCGCTCTAAGGCAGGTAAGCGCGGAAAAGATGTACATAAACAGCTGTATGAAATGTACTTATTTATTAATAAAATAGTACCAAATAAAAATAACCGTTTCCTATTAACTGTTTTGAAACGAAAACTGAAAAATAACTAATTTATACTAAATGTCCAAGCCTTTAAATGCATATGAACATTTCGCTTGTTATCATATTGTACTAAAACGTGTTTAATAACGTATTTAATTTAATAAATTTGACAAACAGCCATATGATGCACAACAAAGTGACTATTTGAGTGAATTAGCAACTGGTTCCCAAAAGGGAACAGACAACTAAATGTTGCATTATGTTTACACTAGATCGTTTCATTCATAAATCATATTCGTCTCGTGGCGAAGTCGGTAGAGCGTCTTTAATAGCAATATAACGTGTTCGAAGCTTTTGTTTTAACTATCAAAGGGAGTAATTACAATTACAGTATCAGAAATATTGGGCCTGACTGAAAAAAAATATTTGTACGAAACTTGCAAATAGTATTTAATAATGCTTTAAATATTGACTGCAACTGCTGTGGTTGTTCAGTACATCATCATGCAGTGTTTCTAATTCGCTGCCGGAGCGGCTCTTATATTGTTTTAGTAATTGCACATGGTAAGGTAGTAATGAATAGTTTATTTGAGTTGTTTCACTTTGATAACGCAATCTTAAAATTGCACAAGGTAGCAATGAACAGTTTATCTGTGTTGTAATGCACGCTAACGCAAACTCATCCCATACATGTGAGTAATTCTATTTGTGTGCTGATGTGTACTTTAACAAGTCGTGCTACAAAGGTGAATATGTGATCAATTTGTAAGGCATGTCAAGGATTCGCGTAGCACAAATTGTGAAGAAAGTGTCTGGTGAAAAAAAGGGTCATGGCGTTTTTACGTCTCCTTGACTACTCTTTTTTTTGAATATTGTTTTATTATGTCTTTATATAGTTTTACAATACGTTATGCGTGTATCGTTTCCTGATTTCTCTGGATGCTGACTTTATTGTTAGAGATTGTATATTTAATTTGCTCTTTGTGTGTGGCAGATTGGCGGTCATTTAGTTCTACGATTTCAAGTAAGTATTCCATACAATTCTGGCTAAGGATTAAGTCTGACTTTTTTGATATTTATCTTGGAATCGGTGGCTCCTTTAAATAAAGTATATGCTATTCCATGTTGACCCCAATCAATTCATAATATATTTCTTCAAAATAATATGTAGACAAAGATTGTGCCTGAATGACAAAGTACGTTTTCCGAAGTTTGGTGTATATTTTAAAGACATTATGATGCTGGATTACATTTCTTTCATTTTTCGTTCTTGTAACATGTAGTGTGTTTAAATGCAATTGCATCATATGGCCGTTAGGTGATATGCACCTTTAACAGTGCATTTACTTCACTATCTTGTTTATCAAGATATGTTGACGAGATGCAAGTCATCATTCCCTATCCGAGGTCTACTTGCGATAGTTTTAAATTGGCTACATACACGACAACCTTGTACGTAAGTGAACATTTCTCTCCTGTAAATATATTTACCGCCATCCAAGAAAGTCCTTCGGATATAATACAGATATGATCATGTGTATATGAATACAAAATCAGAGTAAGCCATCAAAAATATACTCAGTGACTTGGTTAAAGCAATTAAAGAATTAACAGTTAAGAGTACAAAAAGCCAGAATTGAAGACAAACATGAAACGTTACCAATTATTTTATTTAATAATCTGTCAGGTCATCTTAAAATAAGAAGTCATGATGTTTGATCGGAAGTTAAGTGCATGAAAATGAGGAAATTGGTCCTGTAGAAAACCACAGCACGCAAACACAATCTAGGTCCGAAATGCACCACAAATAAGAGCAAATTAAATAGACAATGAAAACGACAATACACAACACAAAGGCTCTCACCGCTGCGGGTCCGAGTCCCACAGGGAGCTCGACTTGTAAGTGAGAAAGTGTCGATTCTTACGGATGGCGGGAGGTGTACAGTACTGGTTCTACCCAGGAAAAGTGGGTGGT
Organism: Cyrtodaria siliqua; assembly: GCA_037043455.1. Classification (NCBI taxonomy): domain Eukaryota; kingdom Metazoa; phylum Mollusca; class Bivalvia; order Adapedonta; family Hiatellidae; genus Cyrtodaria; species Cyrtodaria siliqua. Next base: position 219,075 of record JAWPHD010002555.1, read on the forward strand.
CTGCTTCCACCATAAAAATCGACCGTCATATAGATAGATAAACTTTATTAATACAAAAGACCAAATGGCCTATCAGTATACAATACAAAATACAATATTTATAATTAAACAGTAAATAGTTTGCAGTCATCAATTTTAACAGTATTACTGGTATGTAGTTTACTCATTATTGTCCATTATATAACCTTACAGGTGTTGAAAATGACATAAAACACCATACAAACAAACAAACATACACAACACAAAGAGTGGTAAAGACAGGGTTACCGACTTGGAGCGGTCAGTAGGCAATATGGCCAACTGGTTACCTTAATTCGATTTTATGTGTACACAACCTCGCTAGTATCCGGTCTTCAACGCTCAAATTGACACGACAAAATGTAAATAACAGTACATTCCATCAAATGGAAATCTCTAACAATAACACCATCTCCACACCCAGAGAAATTGCAAACGATACCGTGTATATATACCAACAAGAAAGCCGTGTATATAGCCGGGGGTCTCGATTATCTCAATTTTGGATTTAACCTTTAAATACGTGGTATTTCGTTTGTGTACTTCAATTGCCAATAGTTAACCAACGCTTACAGTACTTATTTGTTTACGGACCGATCTGACTGGACTCTACAAACCGCTTGGTAAGTGTTCTACCTTCTGCATTTATATATTGACACCAGTATGTAAAAAGGGGTACATCTAAAAAAATATTCGAGCTTAACACATGTAACATGCCTTAATTAAACCTAGTGCTTAGCCTAGGATAGCTTATTTTGTATTTTATTTCCTCTTTCATAGATTGCAACATGTAAAGAAATTGAAAAGACTTTCACAACATAAACAAACGAAGTATTTTCAATGCATACGGAATGTATAGACACAATGAAAATTCTTAAATCATCCGATTTTAAATGTCAAAATAGTGCATCAATAAGTAATTTCATATTCATTAATCAAAAGTGTTTCGTAGGTTTTTTCTTCTTATTCCGCCGGCTTTTATTTTCAAACTGATTATACACAAAGTGTTCGGGCTATCGCGGAGAAAGTTGCATACGTAATCCTTTTTTTTTTTTATCTAAAACCAGGCTTTTTGTATATTATGACATTAAAGATTCAAATTCAAGGTCAGCAAAATTCAAAAACAAACTCTGAAGAAGAATCCGACATAACACTTTTAAAAGTAGGTACAAATGTCAAACAGGAAATGTAGTATACACAGTCAAGCAACAAACAGATACACAATAAACGACAATGACAAGGAAAACGCTACCCTTACCAAAAATAAAGGCTTCTGGCGACTATTTGCTGCAACTCTGCGGCAAACATTGCTGCAAAGCTGCGGCGAACAAGTATGTGGCGATGTTGCGGTACACTTTTACCATGCAAATGAGGTCTGCGGCAAAGTTGCAGCGAACAAATATGCAAATGAGGTTCTGGTGATGTTCCGGCGATGTTCACCGCAACTTTGCCGCAGACCTCATTTGAATGGTAAAAGTGTACCGCAACATCGCCGCAAACTTCATTTGCATAACGCTTTTAGCTGTAATCTTCTGGCGATGTTCGCTGCAACTTTGCAGCAAACTTCATTGGCATAAAATGTTTCTCTGCACTGTTCTGGCGATGCTTGTGGTGATGTTCGCTGCAAAGTTGCGGCAATGTTCGCCAACACATCGCGGCAAAGTTTTTCAAAATAAATAATGGACTGAAATTATGAAATGGAACAATGGTGCGCTGTTTAAAAAAAACATATTTAGATCAGAAACATGATTTTTTTTCACTATTTAACATGGACTGCACCAAATTTAAATAAATGGGAAAGATTTAAATAAATCGACACTAAATAAATGCTCTCGATTTAAAGTATATCCTTACGATTTGTTATGGGGGTGTTGCGGTTGTCCGACCAAAGTTGACGTTTCAAAATGTCTCGTAAGGGTCCCATGCCTAGTTAGGAAATTCCTCACGGGTGTATGTCTCACGCCCAGTGTATTACGCGTGCTCATGGAGATGTCGACCGCTGTCATTTCTGCTTTTCTCACATTTTATGGAGAAGTCGACCGCTGTCATTTTTTGCATTACTCCTATTTTCATGGAGATGTTGACCGCTGTCATTTCTGCATTACTCCCATTTTATGGAGATGTCGACCGCTGTCATTCATGCATTACTCTCATTTTATGGAGATGTCGACCGCTGTCATTTCTGCATTACTCCCATTATCATGGCGATGTCAACTGCTGTCATTTCTGCATTACTCCTATTTTCATGGAGATGTCGACCGCTGTCAATTCTACATTACTCTCATTTTCATGGAGATGTCGACCGCTGCAATTTCTGTATTACTCCCATTTTATGGAGATGTCTACCGCTGTCATTTCTGCATTACACCCATTATCATGGAGATGTCGACCGCTGTCATTTCTGCATTACTCTCATTTTCATGGAGATGTCGACTGCTGTCATTTCTGCATTACTCCCAATTTATGGAGATGTCGACCGCTGTTATTCCTGCATTAATATCATTTTCATGGAGTTGTTGAGCGCTGCCATTCCTGCATTACTCCCATTATCATGGAGATGTCGACCGCTGTCATTTCTGCATTACTCCCATTTTCATGGAGATGTCGACCGCTGTCATTTTTGCATTACTCCCATTTTATGGAGATGTCGACCGCTGTCATTTCTGCATTACTCTCATTTTCATGGAGATGTCGAGCGCTGTCATTTCTGCATCACTCCCATTTTATGGAGATGTTGAGTGCTGTCATTGCGCATTACTCTCACTTTTACAGAGATGTCGACCGTTGTTATTCCTGCATTACAGTCATTTCATAGAGATGTCGAGCTCTGTCATTTCTACTTTACTCTCATTTTTATGGAGATGTCAAGCGCTGTCATTTCTGCATTACTCCCATTATCATGGAGATGTCGAGCGGTCATTTCTGCATTACTCCCATTATCATGGAGATGTCGAGCGCTGTAATTTTCATGGAGATGTCAAGAGCTGTCATTTCTGCATTACTCTCATTTTCACGGAGATGTCGAGTGCTGTCATTTCTGCATTACTCCCATTATCATGGAGATGTCGAGCACTGTCATTTCTGCATCACTCCCATTTTTATGGAGATGTCAAGCGCTGTCATATATTGCGCATTGCTCTCACTTTTACAGGGATGTCGAGCGCTGTTATTCCTGCATTACTCTCCTTTTCATAGAGATGTCGACCGCAGTCATTTCTGCGTTACTCTCATGTTTATGGAGATGTTGAGTGCTGTCATTTCTGCATTACTCCCATTTTCATGGAAATGTCGAATATCATCCTAACTGTAGCAGTCCAATAGGCACTTGGTGCCCCAGGATATATAATCTTAGAATCAGCACCAGACACTTAGGACAGACCCACAAACATAAATATAAATATTTACCAATGAAGGTCAGGTTATGGGTCTGATGATGGTCTGGGGCTGATTCCGAAAGTTCCAGGCGACTGTTACCTAACCAGATGAAAAATACAAAAATTGCTATTTTCCGACATATAAAAATGAAAATAAAACAGTTATATACTTACAATATACAGGTGTGGAACAATTCCCCTTCAGAATATTCACTCAAATAAACTCATTCAAATTCATTGTTTTAAATTGTTACAATTTCATTGAAAAATAGTACACTGTTGACAACACACCATTGCCTATATAGACACATGATAACTGGTTATTTATGCAAAAATACAACAATTTCTTGAACACATGTGTTTCTAATAGAATAATCTCTGCAGGATACTGCATGATACTGCATCAGATCAAAGGAAATTGCATACTACCTGGTAATAATAATTAACTGACCCAGTCAGCAAGATTATCCAGCTTAATTTCCCCCCAAATCTATCATAACTGTTACTCTTATATTATTCTGATATTAAGAATTAATTATCTTTGTCATTTTTTGACTTTTAAATACATGTTATTTGAAGTATGACTGTGCTAAAATTTCAAAGTAGATTTTATATTTGTTAAATTTGGAGATAGTTCTTATATAATAATTCACAATGACTTAAACTATTAAACTGACTTGTTATCATGGTCATGTTAATGCAGAGTAATATTGATATATCATTTTGCACTTGGGACACAATTTTAATTGTTCTGGTTTTAAATGTTGGAGTTATCATGATGTTTGGAATTTAAAAATGTTCTTGCAACACAATAATACATATTTTGGCTTTTTTTGAAAAAATAATTGAATTGAATTGAATGTTGTTTAACGGCTCATCAACACAGTATAGGTTATTTAGAGCCGCCCCAGAGAGAGGGGAAGAATACATAGGAATCCGGGAACCGTGCCCTACTCTTATATCGAATAGATTCCTATGGTTCTTTAACGTGCTCGGAGGATAGACCGATACACGGGACTGTTTACGTCCCCATCCGATGGACGCGGCTAAGCTAGGGAAAGTGTCTTGCCCAAGAACACACCGACGAAACTCAGTGGAACCATGGAGGATTGAACCCGGGGCCTCCGGTTACAAATCCGCCGTGCTACCGACTAAAAAAATAAGGATCCACTAAAAGTTTTATACATGTACTTAGCAAAATAACTTGTTAAGTGGTCCTTTGACATAAAATCCACATTTTACTTGAGTACATTTTACTTGAGTAAGTAACATAGAAGAAATAACAAAAATCAGTATAAAGTTTAAGCTTTGTGATGAAGTTTTGGCAAACGGAGATAAAGCAGATCAGAATGGAAAAGTTTGTCGTGATCTTATGGCGAATGAAGAAACGGCAAATCTGAATTGAAAAGTTTGTGGCGATGTTACGGCGTGCAATAAAAAAAAAATCGGAATGGTAAAGTTTGTCGCAATGTTGTGGCGAACAAAAAAACTGAAAGTAAGTTTGTGGTGATGTTATGGCGAACGTTCCAAATAAATAAATGTTTCTGGCGAACTTCTGGCGAATGTATAACTTTTTAGCGAGTTTGCGGCAAATTCGCCAAAGATTACCATGGTGTTTGCGGGAACATCACCGCTAGTGGCGAACATTGGCGAACAATTAAGAATTGTTCTGGCGAACAAAATTGTTCGCTGCAACCTTGCAGCAAACTTGCAGCAACCTTGCAGCAAACCTTCTCATTTGGTAAGGGAAAGTATGCCACACCACCAGCATAAATGGTTTGACAATAGGACTACCATATTAGAACGGTCATTGGAAAAAAAGGCGGCAGCGGATTTGAACTAGATTTAGGGGTGCAAACATGAACATGATTGTTTTCAAAATAAGATCAGTGATTTTAAATGTAGGTAATGACTCTACTTTTATTTACATGTATGTTGCAGGCAAGTTCAGTTATATTAAGTTCCCTTTAAACAGTGGGTATCAAGTGCGACAGAATAGTAATAGGATATTTAAATGCCAATGTTAACGGTACTCTAAAGGGGCAGTTCAGAAATTCTTCTGAGTTTTCGTAATGCGAAGTCATTACACAGTCATTAGCAAAACGTGGAGAGCAGCGTCCATTATTTTAAGGTACTTCGTACCAACGAAATATTTCTCAAAATTGTTGAAATAGATGCGTGTAAAATTGCATATTACAACATAAAACCAAACTCTTGAAAAAATAGCCATATTTCGAAAGTAAACATATACTGTATAAAAGGTGCGTCCGGAAAAGACTCATGGGTTTGTGCATCGGTGTTAAGTTTGCAAACCAACAGTGTGATGCGCGTGTTTCGTTGTCGTATCGCCTCGTTCGTGGTTTGTGAGCTCATTATTGTAGACGTTATAACTTACGAAAAGGTTGAGTATATTCATCAAACATGTTTTATTTGTTTACTTTATAAATATTGAACGAGTTTGAGAACGAGCAATAGAGCTTGATCTTAGATATAGTATGTTCTAAAAGTAAACTGAAACGTCAATGAGTTCGGACAAACAGTTCATTACACGGTATATACACAAACGTATAGGTATATTATGTCGGGCATCGTATAAAGTGGGTTCTCATGAACAGACTCAATAAAACCGAGTCTGCTGCTTTATTTTCTTAATTGTGTTTGTTGCTCCCAAAGGATCACCTTTAACAGTATTTATTAACATTCACACTATCGTTCGTTTAGTGCAGTGTGGCGGCTGTAAAAAGTCTCCCCGTGCTACGAATCAGTAGTGTTATTTTTACTGGTCCTTTGGGACCAGCGAGCCCAATATAGGTGGCTTTGAAGTAAAATACCGCTTAAGCCGGTGCTAGGGGGCGTTAGAGGTATTGCTTCTTTCATTACTTCTCATGAACAGACTCAATAAAACCGAGTCTGCGGCTTTATTATCTTAATTGTGTTTGTTGCTCCCAAAGGATCACTTTTATCAGTATTTACACAATATATGACGTCACTGTGATTTAGCCAAGATATATCCCTATTGCAATGTAGGCATATTGAAATATTTTGCCAGTCGGTGTGCCTAGACAATTTCCAAAACTGAAACGTGCTGCCTGTTACGGCAATCAATGGGGCAGTTTTACTAGTTACTTGAAACATATGCGAGTCACCAAAATGTTCAGTTTTGGACATATCGACCTTAAATAGGTAAACGTTGTTTATATTAGCTGACTTGACATACTTTATAATTCAATGATAATAGATAATAAAATATAGTATATCACGCAGTTTTGATATATACCCACATACAATTTAATAATTACGAACAGAACACTATCATATCAAAAAGATAGCATATTAAGTTTCAACAGATGTAGTGCATATGACCGAACGTCATCTGTCAGTCAAAGTCCAGTTCAAACAGATACCTTCGATAAACATCAGTGCGTGCTCCGTCTGTTTCAAGTCACCAATAGCGATAGCCTCTTTCAAACTTGTCCTAGAAAAAAGGGCAGATATTTCGTGTATTCCAAGGTTCAATGTGCATGTAAGATAACTGTATGATAGCCTATGCCCAGGTTGTTACGTATAGAATAGAGCATGAGTTTTGCACGTGTACGGGTACGGGGAGATAATGCACGAGCGTACACGTGCAAGACTCATGCTCTATTGTATTTGTACCACAATAACTAACATATGCTGTGTATATCCTCGGGTATTACACGATGCATAGTGTGTATTAGGATATTGTGGTACAAGATGTTTTTGTAGTGGCTAATACTGTACTGTATGATAATGAAAGATAAGTAAAATGGCGATATATTACATTGCAATAGTGTGACTTAAAAACAAAAATGATTAAACTTAACATAAAAAATAATTGTTCAAAAGGTTATGAAAGTAAGTTATAACTCTATCATTTTGCAACGCATTGCATGTTTAGTGGTCTACCAATTTACAGTTCGTCACTATATACTTTCCTTTCTGATTGTGAGATGACTGGTCATATTATGAACCCTATGATAACGTCTAACTAAATCCTGAGAGGACGGTAACGTTTGATGTGTGTCTCAAATATTGTCTTGTCTTGCACTTCATGTAAAGTTCTCTTGTTGCTCTGACTACTTCTGCCAACTTTTTGAGTACTTGCTTTGTGGCTTTCAATGCTTTTATATGCATATATACATGATCATCTTTGTGTTATACTTATAGTGCCTATTAATGCTGCCTAGTTTCCTAGAGGATATTGGAGGGCGGGTCCGTTAAACTGTGAACTGACTATAACATAGTTTTTCCATTAAAAATATGCGATTTCCAATTATACATTTATACGTATTTTGTGTTTTAAGTTGTAATCCTTATGAATAATTTTATGAATAATTAAGCTACATGATTAAATACATAATTAAGATAATATACACTATGCGAAACTTCAATTTTTTAAAATATACTGCAGCAAAAAAATAGTAAGTCCAAATATACTAAGCAAAACAAATGTAGCACATAAAATGCATGTCATTTCCATAGACGAGATACAAAGCTGTGTATGTTCGGGATCAATGATAAAGTGACAGCTTTTTTGTTTTCTTTGTGTGTATGGTGTTTTACGTCATTTTCAACACATGTAAGGTTATATATGACGGTCGATGTTTTTGATGTGGAGGCAGACCACCCACTTTTCCTGGGTAGAACCAGTACTGTATACAAATAAAGACAATATAATGGGAACATATTTTTATAGGTTATCAAAAACCGTTCTCATTTCAATGAAAAAGGACATAATTTTTAAATTTGCGAAATATGGAAAGTTTTAGTTTGAAAATTGCAATCGTTTGTGAACACATTTCAGCGGTTTTTAAACAATTACAGAATATAATTTTTTTGTCAGGTCATTACATTTGTTCAAAACACGTTTGCATATTGAAATAAGTTGTTTTTAATATATAGAAGGTAATTCTGATACTGGTCTTAGAAAATAATAAAATAACACATTTTGTTGAAAATACATCATTACCTAGCATTTCTTGTATCTTCAAACAAGCATATGCAATGTTCGAATGTTTAATCTTTGTCACACAAAAAAGTCGTGCTAAACTTTTTTTGTTCAGTATATTTACAGTCATTATTTCAATTTACACGTAAACATGCATAGACACGTGTATCAGATCAATGCGTTACCGAGTCTGCCTCTGGGGTCCCCATTTATATAGCAGGATACTGTCTCAGCTATTGTCCAGTTACGTGTACTTTGTATACTGGACTTGACAATCAACACTGGCACGAAACTAGCCAAAAGTAGTTTCGAGCTTCAAATCTCATCTTTTTGGAGTAAACAGAATAATTGATAGTTTAAGCAGACATGGTAGGGCGTCCCTAATGCACATCTAATATACATTACGTGGTCCGAGTATTAACTTTTATACCCCATCCAACCCCTTTTCCAAGAAGCAGAAACGGGGTTGGCTGTGGTATGAAATAAAACCTTAATTTCAGCATAAAAAGTTTGCATGTTTTAAAATTAAAACATTTAATAGGTAACTTAACAAATTATCTTTTTTTTTTCAGTAAAAATCGTTTTTGAGCGTGTTTTATTGACGAATTATCCATTATAAAACTCTGCTAATATAAGCTTTCCCATCGCTTAATGGTATTAAAGTGTGACCACGTAATGAACTCAATCATTATTTATTAGCATGCTACAGTTAAACACATGTTTACTCCGTATCCAAGCGACGGCAGCGTGTCCCTAATGTACTTATAATATATAGTCACGTTGATTGAAGTCTGTGAGATCGTCGACTGGTGCATCTTGGTAAGGTAGAGTTGTAATCCTTCGTCCGTAGAGTAGCTCTGCAGGTGTCACAGGATCCGGATCAGCAGAACAGAAACTGACGTAGTTTAATAGACGGTCATTAATGATGGCTTCTATCTCTGCTACCACTGTCTGTAGAGCATCATGAGAGATGTATGCACGACACAATATCTTCTTCAGCGTCGTCTTCGTTAATTCAATCAGTCGCTCACACCAGCCTCCATACTAAGGTTATGTTTTGGGATAAATGTCCACTGGGTTCCCTTCTGGCTGAGGGCGTTCTGACCTGATGGGGATTCAAGCAGTCGTCCTGTGTGGTTCGATGCTTCCATGAATGTTTTGGCGTTGTCGGAAATCATGACGCTGGTTAGGGACTTCCGGCACGCGAATCTTGAAAGAATGAGACCAGAACGACTTCCAGATGGACACCTCGCGTAGATGCGCACGTGAAAAAGCAGATATAGACCTTTGATTCACTTCCGGGGCTGTTTCTGACGAAAAGTGCGCCGGTGAAATCTACGCCGGTAACAGTGAATGGAGGCGCATCGTCGACTCTTGACTTCGGAAGAGGCGGTGGATCTGGTGCTGAATAAGATCTTCCGGTGACATTCTGGCAGATGACGCACTTCCGATGGAATCCAATACTTCTGTCATAAGTAAGTGATAATAGAACTCACTCCGGTATGCAGATAATTCTTGTGGGCGTCGAACACAATCAGCTGTGTAAGGGGATGTTTCGAAAGTAGGTAGGGAAACTTGGTCATCTCATCTAATGAGGCGTTGTGTATTCTCCCAACACACCGGCCGTCACCGTCGGTATCAATGAAGAGTCTCAGCTGCTTCACGAGCAGTATGTGGCTTCAGTAGGATTTCAAGTCGGAGATTTCTTCTCTGTATGTTGATCTCTGGCAGATTCTTAGCCGTATAATTTCGGCATACATGAGTTCCGGTACTGAAGAAGTACGGCTTGTTCCCGGCGTAGACGTTGAATGGTATTCTCAGTATGTCTCTTGGTGACGCTGTAATTGCTTGGTAACTGCGGATGGTCTTGTTACCATAGTAGTTTTGAAGAGTACCTCCAATCAATAAACTGTATGGATGACTTCTGGTAGTCCTCTAGATAGAGTGACTTGATGATCCGAACGCCGTCAGGTGGATGATGTCAATTCCGGTGAAGTCTCTAAGCCAGTTTCTCTGTTATAAAAGAACGCTGGGCACCCTCGTCAAACAGGATGTTGGCGTCGGCTCGAAACTCGTCTGAACAAACTTCCGTTATCACTATCTTTAGCAGTATGTTCGGTCTCGGATGGGTTGTCGAGTGAAAAATGGCAGTCTCCCATTGACGTTGACCGAAAGTAATTGATGGATTTGTAGGTGCAAATAACTGTGTGGGTTTACTATCACAGGTGATGGTATGATGATTCCACCGGCAATGGGCGACATCTGAAGTTGGATCTACACGACGAATCCTGGTGGCTGCCAAAACAATTAAAGCATAAATGTTTCCTTTTAATAATGTCAACGCGTGCTTGATAATAATTTACCTTTCCTCATGCATTCGGTGTATGCTATTCTGTGCATAAAACACATGTCTTCTTCTCAGCCGTCTGTGTAGAGGTCGCGCTTCTCTTCGGTCTCGTCTTCTGTCAGGTTCCAGTGAAGAGGGATACAGTAGATTCATGAACTTCCGGTGGCTCGATTGGCTGACCTACTTTTGACGCCGTGTCTTTACTATCCCGGCCAGGGAAGCACGACTGTTATATGTAGTTTTTGGCGCAGTGTCTATACTATCCCGGCCAGGGAGGCACTACTGTTATATGTAGTTTTTTAGCAGTGTCTTTAATATCCCGGCCGTGGATGCGTTACTGTTATATGTAGTTTTTGAGCAGTGTCTTTACTATCCCGGCCGTGGATGCGTTACTGTTATATATGTAGTTTTGAGTTGTTTTAATGCTGACTTAAATACATGAACATAGTTATTTTCATTAATATCCTGTTTTATGTAAACATAAACTTGAAAATAAAAGTGACAATTATCCACTACGCACTTGACCACCTTTTTGCGAAGCGTACAGTTAGAGAAGAATGAATTCCTATCGATTTAAGAAGAGATGAAGTCTATGTGAAAAGTTTCAACGGCATCACTACTTATCCGCCAAAGGTGTCTGTTCAGCAAGCAATGACAAGGGTTGGAGAGCAAAGGTTTTCGCCGTTCGAAAACACCTCCCGGGATCTTGTTCATTGGGCGAAGGTGGTACAAAACCCGAGTATTGTGACATGGTCAGTCGACGGCCATGATACGCAAAGTCCAAATCGTGCTGTCAAAAGACAGTTACTGGTTCCAAAAACCGGGAAGGTGTATGGCAAATTTCAAAGAATTCAAGTACATGCATGGTCGAACCTAACTCCAGGAGTAATTGTAGAATTTAAATATTACGTACAGGATTTGGCACCAAGGGATACTGACGGATGCAGATGAGGCGATAAACAAAATTAAAGCGCCCGTACGAAAATATGGGGCAGAATAGAATCCGGCCAGAAATGGGATGGAATTGGGCAGGAATCATCACTTTCTGGCCAGAAAGCAAAAGGAATTATTAATTCTGCCCTAAAAGATTCGGAGTACATGATGTTTTCTGGGCAGAAATAACAAAAATTACGGGCAGAATCAAATGTGAGGCAGAAAGTTCATACTTTGAGGAATTCAAGTGAACAGAAAGTTCGGACTTAGACATTTTATGTAGGAGGAAAATCCGACAGAAAATTTTAACAAAATTGGACTTAATTTTTTTTTAACAAAATTGAAATTACAAATGTTTAATGTCACATAAAATAAAGTCTAGAAGGCAGAAGCAAATAATAAGGGTATAACTATCCATAATATACTAAATAGCTTCTGCTGCTACTATTACCACTACTACTGATGCTGCTGCTACTACTACAACTTCTGCTGCTGCTACTTACTACTTATTACTACTACCATTACTACTACTATTACTACTATTATGCTACTGCTGCTGCTACTACTACTATTATTAATACTACCACTACTACTATTGCTGCTGCTGCTACCATTACTACTACAACCGCTGCTACTATATTACTACAGTTGCTATAACTACTACTACCACTACTACTACTACTGCTGCTACTACTGCTACTGCTGCTGCTACTACTACTACCACTACTGCTGCTACTACTGCCACTACTACTACCAATACTACTACTAGTACTTCTATTATTACTACTACCACTACTACTACTGCTGCTGCTACTACTAATACTCCTCCTCCTACTACTACTACTACTATACTACTACTTCTGCTGCTGCTGCTGCTAATATATTACTATATATATATATATAACTATTACATATCAATGATTACTTCTGTTGCTGCTATAACTACTACTACCACTACAACTACTATTATTACTACTGATACTGCTGCTGCTGCTACTACAACAACAACAACAACAACCATTAATAAAACAAATGTATAAAATAAAATAATAATAATTATGAGTTATAATAAAATAATAATTAAAGTAACATTGAACATTGATAATAATAAAATAAATAATTAATCAAAGGTTTAAGCTGGCAACATACACAGTCGCATCATATGTTCAGACAAATCAAATAATAATTAGTTTACAGAGGGTGATTTCTGAAATACTGAAAACACAGAAAGTGTGTGTGTGTGTAGTTCGAAGGTTTAAAGACCGTCCGCCAACTAACACGACAAGTTTCCCTGCCGCGATGGGCACAATAGAGTCTGGTCTGTTCTAGTTGAGTGTGTTGGTTGATCTGGTGCTGCTGTGTTGCTGTGTCGTCGGTTCCCTTGTAGGTATGTAGGTGGATGTCGCTGCTGCTCTATGTAGTTGTCGCTGTGGCGGTGAAGTGGTGGTCTGGTGGTCGAGGTGGCCTGCATCCGCTACGCTACATCCGCTAGGTGTATTGCCCTACAGCCGCTAGTGGTCGGGGGTCCTTGTGTTTGGGGCCACACCCGTCACAATATGGCCCCTGCGCTGCTGACATCATCTGGATAGCTGTGTTTAGACAACCTCCCTCTTCCGCTGGTTGACTATGGTCGAATGTAGGCGTCGGCGTCGATCCCTAATTATTACTACCGACTTCTACTTCTACTGCTAGCTATGGGATGTGTTGATCTCAGCTCCGGCCCGCGGACTTCTGTCTTCCAGCTTCCAAGTTCGTACACTGCTATCTGATCAGATGATGGCTGCCTTGACGGGGGCGCAGGGGCCTTCTTCACTATCAGTCAAGTGACACTCATGCTTCTGAACCGAGACAAACCAGTTCAGAAGTGCCAGTGTGTTAGTCACTATACGCGAATATAGTGATTTACCACACCAGCAATGTTGTACAGGGCTGGCAATGCGTACCCCCATACAAACACCATAAGTGTCACCAGTGCCCTCTCCGCGACGTGCACGCTGTGAAGAGCAGGAGAAGCTGAAAACACAGAAAGGTCCAGATGTATTCTTATAATGGCCCAGTCTTATCATTTCCACACGTGAGGAGATAAGAGGGTATAATGTCCATCTATTTGACCTATACTGATGTTACAATTAGATAATTATTCTGAGTTTGACCTACAGTGTGCCCCTCAGAATTGACTGCTTTCCTGAGAATTGATTGGTTGATCGAAATACTGGCTGGGCAGTTTGAATATGTGTTAAACATGATGTTGATAACAGGAAACAGTGATTTGTTTATTAACTTAATACAGTACTAAATTAAAGTGGAATATTTTTAATGAAACAACCATGGACTATAACAAGTATGGCTTATCTCATATTTACATTTTACTGGAGAATTATAAGACAGAAGCTTGACCACAGAAGAATGAAATCTGATGTTTACAGGTGTGTACTAAGTTGAAGTGATATTGTTCATAAATTGATAATAATGGAATACAAGTCAATGTTCATCAAACATTGTGAAATGTAGATCTGATCTGATCTGCCAATGTAATTTAAACTGTATATTCATTAGATATTAAGCTTTGAATAATTGTTTACATGTTCACTCTTTATAAAGCTGTTTAAACCAGGAACGTGTATTAAACTTTCCTGCTTAAACAGTCTTAAATGCCATCATCTTTGTATAACCTGTGAGTGTTCTGGAAACTCAAGTGATTTCTCCAAACATCTTTAAAACAGCTGCTATATAAACAACCCTTATAAACATCAGATTTGTATGTGATTAAAAAAATGTTGTCAGTTTAAATTCATATGTTAAAACTACTATTTGAGAGTTGAAAGAGAGCTGCTTTCTTTGGAGGTCATGATGGGCTCAATCATGCCATGTATCTTTGGTTTATTATGCTAATAGTATATACATTTAGGAGTTGCAGTGGCCAGTAGCTACTTCTCTGATCACTTGTTTAATAACTTCCAATCAATAATATGACCTAAGATTTATCTGATGATTCTGCTCTCCTATTGAAGCTATATTATAAATCAATTAGAAAAAGTAGACTGGCCACATTACATTTAGGCTAGACTTGCAGCAACTGAACAATATTTCAAAAGTTTGTAACAGATACTGAGTTAATACTTTAATATATATGTTTCATGTTTTGTGTTAGGTGTTTCATCTCTTTTTTTTAAAATTAAGATATACATATGTCCATACATGATGTGCCAAGAAGCATAAGAAGACGATTCAAGCTTCATTTTCATATATATTACACTAGTGAATTATGATAAATATATTATGGCCTTATTAGACATCCACTCTACAGGTTATGTGATAAATTATATTGATCGATTGGTATCTTTCAGTGGGCCATCATCAATTTAGAGCTTATTTATCCCGGCATGAAATATTTTCTGGCCATATATGTTTCTGCCCATACTATTTTTTTTATGATTTTCCGGCCGTAATCCGGACGAAAAATTTTACGGCCGTAATTTTTTCCAGCCGTAATCTTTCCAGAAAAGCTATTAATTTTTCTGGCCGTAATCCTCCGGAAAAGCTATATTTAGATTTCTGCCCCATCTCATTTACATATTACGCCCCATTTTCTGCCCCGATTCTGTCCCAATTCCGCGCAGAAATCAAAAAATTTCAATCTGATTACCTATGTGTGTTGGGGCGGAACTTTTTTAAATTACGGGCGTAAAAAACAAAAAATTCTGTCCCAATTACGGGCAGAATATTTCGTACAGGCTGTTCACTATGGAACCAATCATATCTTCGCAACAAGGACCATCATGGAAGACACACTGAATGTAGATCTAGATCACGATGATCTTTGTATATATCGCTGCAACCCTAGCGTATGTAACAAATCAGAAGATGTTATACAAAATGCTCGATTAAGGCTGGGGGAACAGGAGTGGAAGATAGGCAACAGATCTTGGGATTTCTGCAAATCATGTGTATTGAAACCTAGACCGATAAGTTTACCCAGAGACTGAGAATCATGTTATATGAGCCTCGTAAAATATCTTATGTGTGTTATGACGTAACATACAAACTGACGTCAAAGTTGGAAAATTATAGTGGAATCTCCCCTGGATTCATACGTATTTTGGAATATTTGGTTGGTTTGTTGGTTTGTTAGTTGGTTAGTTGATTGGTTGGTTGGTTGAATGAATAGTGTTTTACGTCATTTTCAACACATTATAGGCTATGTATGACGATCTATTGTTATGTGATGGGGCAAGACCACCCACTTTTCCTGGGTAAAACCAGTATTGTATCCCTCCAGCCATCCGTAAGAATCGACTTCTGTTACAGGCCAAAGTCTTTAAAATAAAGTTGATCATTTATTAATAAGTAATTGTTGTTTATAGTGGTATTACGTAATTCTGGTTTTCAAATAGATTAAACCTGTTTACTATAGACAAGATATACTACTTGATATACTACTTTAATATGCGGTGTTCTATGGTAATGTACAGCTATGTTCTATGGTATGCTTAAGCTGTGTTCTATGGTGACGTACAGCCGTGTTTTAACATCCGGCTGTTCTATGATGTTCTGTGATAACGTGCAGATGTTCTATGGTAACGGGCTGTTGTGTTCTAATCTAATGAGCAGCTGTATGCTGTGACAACATGAAACTGTGTCCAAAGCGGATTTTCGATAGTTAGTAAAGCTTGAAAGTTTGGATAAATATCAATATGCACATTCTGGAATTATGGCTCCCCCACACAAAGTGTGGTAGGGGAGCCATATTGATTTTGTGCTTTCTGTCTGTCTGTCTGTCTGTCTGTAGGTCTGTGTCACAAACGATGTCCGATCAATAACTAGAGAATGGTTGGACCTAGGGTCCTCAAACTTGGAAGGATGGTTGGTCATGACAAGTAGATGACCCCTATTGATTTTGGGGTTACTAGGTCAAAGGTCAAGGCTGTAGGTCTGTCTGTATCACAAACGATGTCCGATCAATAACTAGAGAATGGTTGGACCTAGGGTCCTCAGACTTGGAAGAATGGTTGGTCATGACAAGTATATGACCCCTATTGATTTTGGGGTAACTAGGTCAAAGGTCAAGGTTGCGGTGACATTGACTATCAAAACGATGTCCGATCAATAACTAGAGAACGGTTGGACCTCGGGTCCTCAAACTTGGAAGGATGGTTGGTCATGACCAGTAGATGACACCTGTAGATTTTGGGGTCACTAAGACAAAGGTCAAGGTCGCGGTGACATTGACTATCAAAACGATGTCTGATCAATAACAAGAGCACGGTTGGACCTAGGGTCCTCCAACGTGGAAGGATGGTTGGTCATGACCAGTAGATGACCCCTATTGATTTTGAGGTTAACTTTTTCTTGTTGCATAAGTTAATTTATTGCGAAGTTTTTCACAAATCAGATTTTTGTTTTTCTTTTATGTGAAAATCTGACGTAATTCAGATGTGGTACTACTTAGCCTTAGTCCCCTTATATGTACTTTTTCAAACTGCAGGGTATGCATTTATGAGAAAAACTCAATATTAAACATAATAAAAGTATAAACAAATATGTCGACACTTTGAATAATACTTTCTATATAGTGCAAAACAAAGAATAAACGGAATTAAATGTGACACTAAAGTTAACGTTTTAATTATGTGGGAGGGATATTGACATATTGACACTTCCAATTAAACAAAATAGAAGAATTTAAAGTGTTTTCAGTCATCTAAAGATGTCCTGAGATATAGGTAAAATTCTAAAGGATCACAGATTTGGAAAAACTGGGGTATTTTGGCAAAAAGTTGCAAATTTGAATCAAAACCACTAAAAAGGGATTACTTTTAAAAATATATAATTCTCATTAAAATATAAGGAGATTGAAAGTCTTTAAAGTTATCTGTTATATACATGTTCATGAAAACAAATATTTGGAATGAATAAAACATATAAATCTTGAAATTTTGGGGTGAAATCAACACAAAATGAATTAAAGTCGCTGATTTTTGGAATAGTTATGAACTTTTCAATTATGATTAAAATATAGCAAAACAGAAATCGTTTGTAGTATTTCTTTAAATGTAAAGTGTCATGAGCTACAGAAGAGACAGTCCTAAAGGATCAGATTTTTGAAAATGCCATTTCTTTTGGACTAGAATATCGAAATTTAAACCAAAACCGCCGAAAACTGGATTATTTAAAATACAATTGTATTGCAATATAAGGGAGTTGAATGTTCTTTAAACATTCTATTATATTAATCTACATGAGAAAAATGTTTGGAAGAAACAAAGTTTATACATCTTGAAATTTTTGGAGAAACATGAAATAAAATATTTTTGGATATTTATTTATAACAAAACAAAGTAGTTTTCAAAACTGTAAATAAATCTGTATAAAGGTACAGAAAAAGAATTATTAATAATTTCTTTTGAAATGAAAGGGAGCTGACGTTTTTTAAACCTTTTCTTATTATGTTCGTGTATACATGGTATATGGAAAAAAAATGGGCGAACAAACAAAAAACAAAAATAGGTTAAAAAAATAATTGCATGAATATCATGTATTTGTAATGCATAGGTTGAAGATATCTTTAAACGATTTTGATTAAACTCAGACTCACAAATTACATACGTAAATGCCATTGTAGTATTTCTTTTATTAAACTATTGCAAAAAAGTATATGCCAATTAACAGAACCGAGAGAAGTGATATTTCGGTTTTGGGTTGAGAAAAATGAAATTCAGAAGTAAATGTAGTTTTAAAGAAAACTCAGCCTGGAAAATAATATACGTCTAAACGCTATTGTAAGAGACAATCGTGATATTAACATCTTTAACAGAATACTACGTTTTCATCTGCCGAATGCTGACGCATGTTAACATTCTGAATCTGGTATACATGCTACAACTAACACTCCTGCATTCACACCATGTTACAATACAGGGAAGTCTATGCTTTTTGCAAGTACAGTGTAGAGTAAGTTTCGCAAGATACTTTGATAACATTCCGAAATTGTAAAGGAACAGATGGGTCATCTGTTATATCAGGCCTTATAACAAAGTCCAAGGTGAATCATCCCTATTCTAAAGGTATGCAAGACTTTCCGAGGTCCTTGTTTGCACGTGGTGGTATGCACGCAAATGTTGTACTGTTGCTGCTGCATATGGATGTACATACAACAAGCCGTTGTAATGAATTGAATTGAATTGAATTGGGTTTTTAAGGCGCACCAACACATTACAGGTTATATGGCGCCTAACAGGCATGAACATGCCAGGCTCATCTTCCATGTACATCGAGATGAAATATGGAAAATGGGCCTAGAACCTTCTCACCCTGAGCTGCAAAGTTGCTGCAAATTCTATCCTAAAAACTCCATTTACGCTGGAGCCACGTTTATTGTTTTTCTGCCACTGCTCTTAGTGATGTGAGCGAGATGGCACCTGAAACAATGCAGGGGTCATGATGAAGACCTTTAATGAGCATGAACAAAAAATGACAAAATGAATATGAATTGGGGGTCCTACCCCTCTGCATGTGACGGTGTGTTTGCAGTGGTTGTATTCTACCCCGGCAACCACACGGGGACCGTTGTAATGAGAAACTGGATTAATGAGAAACTGGATTATTCAGCTTATATGGGTTTTGTATATGTCTATGGTTAACAGACTGTGACTCATGTTAGTGGCGATAAGCATGCTTTACAACTTAAATTCCTATAGAAATCGTCTAAAAAACATTAATAGTATCAACACATATTTTGGAACGTTCAGAGGTTACCGTTTCGCCTGTGGATTTGACATTTTCGTAGATCAGTTTTTTTATCACATTGCATTTGAATGATGATATCAGAAAATTAAATTATGATGAAGGTTGTCAAGCCGAAACGTTAACGAGTATGTGTTGTTAATTGTTTTAACTATCATTAAGTATTATATCAATAAGACCTAGGCCAAGTTTCACAGTGAACACTATTGACTGTTGAGTAGTTATTGCTTTTGATAAAAACAGCAACACTTATTTCAGCTTGATAATTCTCAGATTTTCATTAATTATACAAACAATTGTTTGCATTCCTATCAGTTCACAGGCCCACAGTCATGTTCATTTACTTATCGGCAGCTGTTTTACGCTTGCGGAAAACCTTGCTTGTCGTTAAATGATATCCAGTTGATAATTATTCCAGGGTATCATTACAGCTTGTTGTCATTACAACGGCTTAAAGTATGCCCATCCTACTGCGTTGTGGATTAGATTGGAAAATCTCACCATCATTTTTACAATAGACTGTGTGCCCATTTAGACAACCTGCTGTTTAAATAATATTTAACTACCGTCTTTCAAAATATGTCATTCATGATGCTCTGTCCTATTGCCTTAGCGGTATCTAGCTTTTACTTTCCTGTCAGCAGTCATAAATTGTACTACTTTGTAAATCACTTGTTTTAGTTTAAGAACGATTTTCTACTCCCAAGAATTAAAGCAAAGACTGCTGTGCTAGTCTTTCAAACCTCTTTGCAACCTTGCCTTTGTATCTACCCTGTGTTAACATGCATCACGTGTAACAGCCGTTAGCTGCTGTATATTTAAAGGTTATTGATCTGCCATTTTTATATAAAAACAACCTCCAAAATAGATGGGGTATGGTCAAGTGAAATGTTCAACCAAATGAGCAGTGTCAACCATAAAGGCTGCCATGTGCTTATTTAACGTTATGAGCTAGGTTAGGTTGCAGGTAAAGGTTTAATGGAAAGGGGCATAACTTTGCCGACATGAAAGACCAAGTTATTAGACATGTGTAACGACTTTCCTTGGGGTGAGATGAAGATGTTCATGAAGTCATAAAGTTTCATGAACATAGGTTAAATACTTTTTAAGTTATGACCAAGTTCAGGTTGCAGGTTAAAACGTGACGGACAGATGGACGAAGACGACGAATGAAGACAGACTAAGGACTAAGCTATCTCTACCTGTCTGCCATGCTACGGAGGTGACACAAATACAAATAAAATCGAACTTTGAATTGTAACATTTATGTGAATCATTTTTTAATGTTAGTTCAATATTTTTAATTAAAAACTTAAAGATGTGCTTTATTATCTCCCTTTATAGCAACACCTTTATTACAGAGAAGTCACACGTTTATATTATTTCGTATTGTTTCGTATATATAGAATGTGAAAAACAATATTAGCATGTAATTTGCTTAAAAAGGATAAATACATTCTAATTTGTTTGGTTATCTTTACCTTCTTTCGATAGAAGGTGCGTTTAATGATTAAAATGGTTAAATGGTTGCTTCCATATGTTTTTATACGTTTTTAAGGGTTGAACTATTGAACTGTTTTATGTTTACATGACTTACGTAACCATTTTGAATGCAATCAAATACACGAACAAAAACATCCATTTTTATATATTTTTTGAACATTTTCTTAAAAATTACCTCCCTTTATCAAACAATAGTTTTACACTCTTAAGCTACCGAACTAAAAATACTATCCTGGCTTAAAAGAAGCGTAAGCCATTGACCTCTCCGAAAATGCATATTAGAATTTGCCAGCTTGAGTGGTACCAATATGTTAAAATTTGGGTAGCAGCACACGGCCTATATGAAGTTTGCGACGTCAAGCTAACAAGAAATAGTATACAATTTGTCGTGATCGAAATTGTGAATTGTTTATTTTTCAAATCAATAATAATCCCTTCCAGATGTTGTGTCTTGTATGCCTCTGATTACAAATTGCTTTGCACGATATTATTCTATCTAACGTAAGATTATGCTTGTATATTTTATTTATTTTTGAACGAACAGCGGATAAATACCATGGACGTACGCATACATATTACGATGCGTTCAAAGATTGCTTACTTGTGATGATAAGCTGCTGGACTTGCTGTGCGCCAAAATCATACAGTAACCTGGAGAAAAAAAGAACACAAAAAAGAGGGGAAAATACATTCTGTTCTAGAAATGTTCACTCCATTAAAACGAAGGAAAGCCGAGGTTAAAGTGGAATTGCACTTTTCTGACTTAGACGTCGATGACAAAGGGTCTGTGAAGCATATTGAAGAAGAGTACAGTGTGAATGAAGACACTGAAGGGAGAGAAAATCAGGATTTGAATCAACGTTTTTCAAATCAAGAACATTCGGATGATAGAAGTAAAACCAAGTAAGTAAAGAAAGTTTACTAACGTCACAAACCGATATAAGCACGCTCATCACAAGGTAAATAAAACGTACAACCTGCTCCTTGGATGATAAGCTTGATAAACTGACTTTAAACATACGAATATTAAGGTTGTCCAGGGTTGCCATTTATAAATAGTGTGTGACGTAGAATGTAACAACAAAGAATATTGTGTTTTCTAGCGTAATAATTTATATTACATGTATTATTTTTATAGACCTTATTCTTTTCGACTTAAAGTACTACCTACGGCTCCGCTTAGTTTAATTCCCGTCGGCATCTCTCTATGTTAATTGAAAAGTATCCACATACAGACTTATTATATTATGTTTATATGAGAAACGAAAGAGGAGTATTAGTAGAACAAACGACCAAAATCGGGTGCGTTTTTACTGTTTTTATTAGGACCAACGTTTCGGTACATGTGTATATGAAAATAACAAAACGAGGTTTTGATTGATCGCTAAAACATAAAAGTGCCGAATTACAATAAAAATATATATCTCGAAAACATTGTGTTTTAAATTTTGTTTATTCGCATGACAAAATGCCTTTGTGATTCATTTCCTTAGTCATACAAATAAATCTTGCTTTCTTCAGCATTTAAATAAATCAAGCTATATTCGTAAAGAATAGGAATTAATAATTGTTTCCGTCTTTTCCAATATATAGTGTTATCCTCACGATCGGGTTTAGAACATTGGTCAAAATTAGGTTGTTTGTCAGTTGGGACTGGCATTGTTTAATAATGATTCCACCAGCGTGTTTACATAACTGTTCAAAGCATCGGTTGAATTTATAAGGTGGATTGATGTTCAACGTGCTTACCAAATGTTGAATTCCAAATATGTTGTATATATATATATATCTTAATATGTGTCATGTTTGTACTTCAGCGTACGCTGCAATGAAGGTGAGATATGCAGTAAACTAATGCAAAATCCGTGGGTTCAATATGCAATACCTGTACGGAAAAATAATAATGGTGATATACTAATACTTTGTTACACTTCACGCGATAGGATGACTTCAGAAACAGAAACAATCTCCGGTGTGACAGTTTTGTACAAACACTTCAAAACGTGTTCCAGGGAATCCCTGGCCGCAGAAAAGAGTATGCTCGCACAAAACAGAGGACTTAGCGAAAACGAAATGACTACACTCAACAGTGTCATGTCAACTTACACCCATGAGCTGATGTTGAAACATAGTAATTTGGAAATGATCGGAATGAGTACTATTAGATCAACAAGTCATGGATACAAACCTGAACCATGCATTGTACTGTACTGTCGATGCAAATCATATGTACCCTTCGGGGAAGAACCTTTTCCTGCTGAACTGATAGCGTCGGATGGAACTGTTGTTAAAACAGATGTTCGGGAAGGTTATTTTATGTTATGTCCGACTGAGGGGATATCTTATTCGGATCAAAGTAGGGAGTGGAAAAAGGAATTATCAATAGGCCATAGTATAGGCCCTGAAGACAAACTAGTTAGTGCAACGTTAGGAGTATTCGTTGAAGTTCATGCTCAACCCCGCTACAACGGTTTTATTACGGCATCCCACCTATTTTTCAACGACCCGGCAAAAGCCGAGTCCCGCGTGAACACAAAAGTAGTCCAGCCAGCAACAGGGGAGTTTCAAACAAGGCATATTACACGTGACAAAACGTGTGGTACAATTAAAGCGTGTCTTTTTGATGCTGATGGGGAAGTTGGTGTTGACGCTGCGCTGGTGGAAATAGTCAGTGACAGAATGCCTACAAGAGCCACGTTTGTCGAAGTTTCTGGAGAGGCATTAGACAAAGCAGGTAAGAAGAATGTATTGATACATGTTGATATTTGGAGGTTTTAATTGCTGTTAAGTAAACGTAGATACAAACGTCGAACAACAAATGTAGCATTCAAAGAATGCAGTTCACCAAAAGCACGCATATAAAACAATCGACAATTAAAAATCAGGTAACTTTAAACGTTTTATATAAACAAGGCTATACTATATTACGAAAAGATAATAGTTACATTTGTTGTTACAGGTTTCAATTACTCGCTATTTCCTAGCACGGTTAGCTGTGCTTCTGAACTGATAACCACCTGCCTTTCCGCGATAAAAGAACATGTTATACAATGTTGAGAAAAGGTGTTCGAAAATTAAGAAATCAAATTGTTTTGGTACATAAAAAGCTCCGAAGAAGTCTTTGAGAAATAGCGGTGTAAGTATGTCCATGTCTCTACTATAAGCACCTACGACTTTCCACTATATACATCCCTCTTGTCCCATAACCTGATCAAAGATAAATAGATTCAGCTTATAAAGAATACATTTGCTAGAGAAGGGACTACTCCTCTTGCTTGTAATAACGTTAGGGCTTTCTTTACAAACGCCCCTAATGATAATTATAGCATGTGGATTTGCGCTGTGTTTGTAAAGCGTTATCTTTTATTTTAGATAACACCTTTATTAGATACGGTAAAACCGTTTACCGTCATGTTGTTGGTATTCCTATATGTACTAACTGTGCGCCACTTATCGCATATTTGTTTTTATACTGTTTATCCGCCAGAGCACTCGTTGAATAAAACCAATAGTTCGGATACCATAGCAGCATTCCACGATCTTAATCTCGCGATTTCAAACGATTACTTATAAATCTATGATAAGAGAGATGACTTTAACTTTGAAATTGTTAACTATCCATATTTAGATTGGGACATATCTCGTTCTACATCACATGGGGTTTATATCTCTTCTCCCATCTCATTCATTTGACTAGGGTATGTGTCGATGTTTAGAATTTTAATGATCGAAATCAAGTTATTACAAGTAAAAGTAGATATAAAAGTCGAACAGGAAATGTAGCATTCAATGATCACAGTCAAACACAAACAGGCTTAGATATACAAACGACAACTATAAAGATGAATAAAAGGCAAGATATGACATCAAAAATATATAAAGGTTCACAATAGAGCTAAAGCATTGGAGGGGTCAGTGGCATAATTGATCCTGTATGTATAATACAAAAAAAGCCTAGAAAGCCACACAGCAAGGTCTCAATGACTTGACAAAAGCCATAGCAACAAACGAACAAACCGTTAAGGGTACGACAAGACAATATTTAAGACAAACATCAAACGATACCGTCCTCCGAGGACATCATCATAGGATCCATTGTCTGTCCAGTTATGGCACTATCAAAGAGGAAAGCATAGTTGCAAACTTTACATGGGTCAACCACTAAACATACAGTGCGTTGCAAAATGATAGGGTCGTAACCTATTTTATTAAACGTTTTACAAATAAATTTAATAAAGAGTGTATGAAAGTAGTATGACAAAGGATTTTACGAAGTTTGTAAACTTTTTCAGCAGGGTTTTCGTTATCATAAACTACGTAGATCTTTCTCAAAGTTCTATCGCCGAAACGGGAAAGTATTACACAATCTAAAAACGTTTCTGCGACTAGGAATATCACAACCTTTATTCAATGAATATATGATCTATAAACTTCGGAAATTAAAGCGTTCGGACGGATTTCCTGACCTCTTTACATAATTATTCATGAAATCCCAGAAAAAGGATATGATCATTTAATATTACAACCAACATCGTGATTGGTGATCGACCCCTCTACAGTCAGTCACTACGCATTTCATTGCTCTTGTTCGATGACCGGACAACGTTGTCGGAGTCTGTACCTTCTGAAACCTTGAAAGGGGAGATAGATTCATGAATGATCGTCAATCTGGTTTTCTGGTGCGTTTGGGTGCTTTGATTTCTATAGAACCATTTTCCTCATTTCTGCAAATGATGCGTATTTTCTTTGAATTGATTCTGTCTCTGAACTCCACATTACCATAGTTTGCTTTCTAATATTGTACCAGTAAAATTATATTTCGTTCATTGCAGGGTTTCACGAGATGGATTATCCAACATTTGATGACGGGTCAACCAAAGATGCAACTAAATTTAAAATTCATGATTTTGCTACGGAAAGAGTAATTAAATTTGGAAAGCAAACTGGCTTAACAAAGGGTACATTTCAGCTAAAGCAGATGGCAGTAAAAATAACGGATAGCGACAGTGAACCGCTGCACATGTATAATAGAGCGTATGTAATGCGTGGTCAGCTAGTAATAGACTCTCCAATAGATAGCTTGTTTTTCCAAGCCGGTGACTCTGGTGCCTCCGTTTTTCAGGTTGATAAAAATAACAAACTACATTACATTGGAATGGCAATTGGAATCACCACAGACGGATTATGCATTGTGACACCTGTCAAACATATACTGGAAAAACTTGGAAGTAAATTAGGGGCTACTGTTTCCTTAAAAAGATTTGATACAGATAACCAAATGAATATGTAGATGATAATTGTTTTATGAACAAATTGCCGCACTCTTTACGCTAGATATAAAATAACAAAGTCATAAAACAGAATATAGAAAATATAGTTGTAATTGTATTGTACACATGTTGTATTATACGGATAGACAGAGAATATATTTTCGGGTTGGAGTTAATTACTTCTAGTTTGATAGAGAATTGAAGGGTTCAATATGTTTATACGATTTTAAAATGGAAATGTGCTATGGTTATGGCACTTTTCAAAAAGTCAGATCCTAGTATTCCTATGAACTATAGACCAACATCGTTACTTAGTTGTGTTGGTAAAGTAATGGAAAGAATAGTATTTAAACACATGTATAATTTTCTACTTATGTTCGATCTTATTTTTAGAAACCAATCGGGTTTTCTCCCTGGTCATACTACTACATATCAACTTGTCGATATGTATCACCATATATGTCAGGCATTCGATGCTAAACAATTTACGTGTATTGTTTTTAATGATATATCTAAAGCTTTCGATCGTGTTTGGCATAAAGGGCTTTTGTTTAAGCTAAAACAATATGGTATTGATGGAAAACTTTTAGCCTGGATATCTGATTATCTCTCAACCCGATCTCAAAGAGTCCGTGTTGGATCTGCAACCTCCGAGTCAAAAACTGTAACTGCCGGAGTTCCTCAAGGCTTTGTCTTGGGCCCTCTTTTATTTTTAATATATGTAAATGATATTGCCGAAAACATGCTGAGTATAACTCGTTTATTTGCTGACGACAGTTCGCTATCAGTCTCAACATCTAGTATAAACGACATGGAAGGAATCCTTAATCATGATCTAGTAATGATTACGCAATGGTCAAATCAATGGCTTGTACAATGTAATCCTGCCAAAACAGAAGTAATGTTCTTTTCTTTAATTAATAATGATCGTCGTCCAACTTTATATCTAGACAATGTCCCGTTGACTTTTGTTGACAACCATAAACATTTAGGAGTAACATTAAGTAATAACGGAAAATGGCACGAACACATTAGCAATATTATTGCTTCTGCTTCAAAGGTTCTTGGTTTAATGCGAATACTTAAATATAAAGTAGCTCGTAAAACACTTAATCAGATATACTTGTCTTATATGAGTCCAATATTAGAATATGCTTCCATTACATGGGATGGATGTACTTCTTTCGAAAAAGATAGCTTGGAAAAGTTACAATATGAAGCAGCTCGTATTGTGACGGGACTGACTCGTTCAGTATCCATACATCGTTTAATATCTGAAATAGGATGGGTATCACTTTCCGATAGAAGGAAAATGCAAAAACTTATTTCAGTCTATAATGTTAAAAATGGATCCGTTCCAAATTATATCTCAAACATCTTTCCGCAGCTAGTAGGAGATGTCAGTGCATACCCTCTCAGAAATAACGACAACTATGCCACTATTGCTAGGAGAACTGAAATATACAACAAATCGTTTGTTCCGTCTTCTCTTAAACTATGGAATAATCTGTCAGTAGAAATACGAAACTCGGAATCTATATCAATTTTCAAGAGAAGACTATTAACATCTGTATTTCCGAGTACAAAGGTACCAAAATACTACTTAAGTGGTCAACGTTTATTTTTTGTTTTACATGCCAAAATGAGAAATTTGTGTAGTAATCTTAATAGGGATTTATACCTTAATCATTTACGCAATTCACCCGTTTGCGAGTGCGGATTTGAAGTAGAAGATGCTGAACATTATTTTTTCCAGTGTAACACTTTTTTCACATACCGGCTCCAACTCTTTCAATCCACCCGCCATTTACACCCGTTAAATATAAGAACAATCCTTTATGGTCTCGAACAGCTAACTGACAGAGGAAATGAATCTCTCTTCGAAGCAGTTCAAACATATATACGCGAAACACATAGGTTTACATAATCTGTCTCTGTTGTTTTTCAACAATCTACACGTACTATGCGCGTATACTATATTTTGAAAATGTTTTCTAGATAGCGTTCAGGCGTTCTTAAACTGACTGAATTCAAATTGGGGTAAACTAGTCTTTCTCACTATTCTCACTATTCTATCCTCTCTCTTTCTCTATTATGTTTTCTCTTTATATTTTATTTACTTATTCAACTTTATTCTATATCAATGTATTTGCCATTGTATTTTATTTTATTACTCTCAGCCATATACATTCGCAATTTCAAAATGCTAACTGGGAAGGGTTTAATCTAATGTTGGTAGAACTTGTTACCCAACCCATTTGTCATTATAATATGTCTATCGTATATATGTTTATATTTGCTCTGTTTGTAAAATATTGGCAATAAAATATGTTTAAATCAAATACGATTTTAAAATGTGAGAGTATTATTTGTCTTTAGCTATTTCCAGGATAATGAGATCAACAATGTCTATGAAAATACATAATTTGTAAAAGAGCCATGGGAGTTATTTTATGGATGAGTGAGAGACTCTCTTGTGCAATTAATTATTTGTATACGCCCGTCTTGACGGGACGTATAATGTGGCGGCGGTGGGCGATCGGCAATGAAGTGTGCGCTCCATAACTAGAGTATCTTGATGAAACTGAGGCACAATGTTGATGGTCATAATAGCTCGCTCAAGTTGCATAACCACTGCTATCGCTAAAAATTCTCTAGAGTTATGGCCCTTAGATTGTTGAAAATTGACCAAATTAACGGTGTCCGCTCCATAACTGGAGTAATTTTAATTCAATCTTGACGATACTTGGAAACAATGTTTATGGCCACAATAGCTCGGTCAATGTTGATACTCAACGCTATTGCTCAAGAAACAAAGTAATATATGTACTTCCAAAATAACGCTACAATTTCAAACATTATGTCGATAATGGGGAGAGACATTTAAACGGCTGACTTGATATAGCCTGGAACCAACCCAGGGTCAGTCTTTCTAATTAAGGCTTTTCTTAAGAAAATAAATAATAACAATACAATTTACTTTAATGTGATTAAAAGGCTGACTTAATATAGTCTGGTACCAACCCAGCGTCAAGCCAAATATAACGTACCTTTAATGTGATTAACGATTGACTTAATATAGTCTGGTACCAACCCAGCGTCAGTCTACCTATTTAGTATAGGCTACTTTTAGGAAAAGAAAATGTAACCAGAAAGAAGAGAAAATTAAACGTAATGTGATTTGTCTTAATATAGTCTGGTACCAACCCAGCGTCAAGCCAAACATTAAACAATCTTTAATGTGATTAAGGGGTGATTTGAATATACCTTGGTACCAACTGAACGTCCAGCCGTCTATAAAATAAGATTAAAATATAATCTGGTACCAACCCAGAATCCAACGTATAGAAACAGGATTTAGTTCCGTATATACGACACATTAAATATTTCTCTAGTCAATAATCTGCATAAGACAGTGACATTATTGGTGTACACAGTCAGTAAAATGTTACTACCACTTTGGCACGTGAGTTACAAATATACGAAAAACCAATCCATATGGCAATGATTTTAAAACCTTTATATATAATATATTGAACTAAGAAAACGCTATAAAACGAATAGGTTGAGGTTTTATAGCAACTGGTGAAGACCCTCGGGCTGAAAACGTTTTGGCGGCAGGATATTGTTTTACTGGTAAAATCGTTAACCTATAAACAGTGCGTATAGACAGACATAAATATACTTGCATTGTCTGTTAATTGGCTTACAGTGGCTATATAAATAACAAGAGCTGTCGGAGAACAGCGCAACTCGACTATTCGATTTTTCGGAGAATAATAAATTTATAGCTAGTATATGTGTAAGAATTGACAAAAGCAACACAGAAATATACTCAGTACATTTGAAAACGCAACACTTCGGTTTTTGTAATTTTTTGAAAAGTGAAATTAAAATAAACACTTTCAATACCGAGTGTGCCACCACGAGCGTCTATTAAAGCTTAACATCTACGGTGCATAGACAGTATTTTGGATGAAATCACTTGCTGTGGCATACGCTGCCATTCGTCTTGTAGCGCTACGCGAAGTTCCTGCGGTGTGTTAGAGGGCATACGCGGGCATAAACACGTCGCTTCAAGTAATTTATTGTGCGTCTGAAATGAAACGAACCATCAAAAATTTAAAAAAATCTAACATTTTCACTTTTTTTTTTTCATTTATGACATTTATGCTGTTTTTGCAGTTGGTACGTATGGCTGAATTAGAATGCATTCTGCACAAAAAAGATAACGCACCACCTTTCAAAATTTGAAAATAAGGCAATTTTATTTTTAATAATTTGAAAAAAGTGACAATGCGTATTGGTTATAGTGGATGAAAACACAAACCCATGAGTACCAATCGTGTGTCTGGCTGTATCAGAAGCTGGCAGGAATCTGTTTCTGAGATGTGACACCCTCAGTCTGATGTCCTGTCTGGGGGTGGCTTCTCGCTGCCTGCCTGGTCTAGAACGGTCCCTGACAGTGCCTGTCTGTTGGTAGCGTGTCTGTAGCCTAGATAAAGTTGAGACATGGCAGCCAAGTCGTCTCGCTACCTCTGTTTTAGTGACACCAATAGCCATCATCCCAATAGCCTGATTTCGCACATGTTCAGCTAAACGTAGCATAATGATTTGTGGATAAAATCAAATCATGTTGTGTTTTTATACCATACCGATATTAGCGCTTTTAAGATAAATAAAAATAAACTTGCTTATATCGTGATTATTCCAATTTTCGTGCAAAATGTGTTTTCAATGTTTCAGGTAGTGTAACTCCTGTGTAATTCTAAATTGTTCAATTTTAACAATAGACACAAAGAAATATGTATACTCTCGTAAAATACAATGTTTGTTTGAACGAAAACCGCGTAGATAAAATATATATGAAAGTCAAAAATGTTGCGTTTTCAAATATACTAAGTGTATGTAAAAAAAAAAAAAAATTCAAGTGGGGGTGGGGTGGGGGGGGGGGGGGTAGGAGGGAGAGGCGGGAGTGAGTTGGGGGTGCAACATATATGTGTAAGAATTTACTAAAACAACAAAGAAATATGTAAAAAAAAAAAAAAGTTCTAATGTGGTTGGGGGGGTGGTGAGAGGTGTGGGTAGGTGGGATGGGAGGCTGGGGTGGGGGGGTGGGGAGGGGGCAAAATATATGTGTAAGAATTGACAAAAGCAACACAGAAATATTTAAAAAAAAATAGATTCAAGTGGGGATGGGCAGTGGGGGAGAGCGGGGGGAGAGGCGGGAGTGGGTTGAGGGCAGGGGGAGGGGCAACATATGTGTAAGAATTGACTAAAACAACAAGGAAACATGTAAAAAAATAAAAAAGTTTCAAGTGTGAGGGGGGGGGGGGAAGGGGGAGGCGGGGTGGAGGGGGGGGGGGGTGAAGGTTGAAACATATATGTGTAAGAACTGACAAAAGCAACACAGAAATATGTTAAAAAATATATATAAAAAAAAGTTTCAAGTCTGGGGCGGGGTGGGGGTGATGAGGTGAGAAGCGGGGGTGGGGTGGTGGGGGCGGGGAGGGTTGCAACATATATATGTAAGTATTGACAAAAACAACACAGAAATATGAAAAATATAAATAAATTTAAAAAAAGTGTGGAGGGGAGTGGGGTGGGGGTGGGGGTGGGGTGGAGAGGAGGGAGCCTATGCCCCAATATGGGTGAAGTAATAAGATGCATAATGCTATAACAAATCCCAAACCAAAATTATAGATATATACATGCTTACATGCAAACCTAGATCTGCCTTTATTGCACATTTTATGGGCCATCACAATTTGGGTTCCATAGGAGCCAGAATTTGCAGAAGACAAAATTACTTATCCAACCCTTTACAACATACTATAAGGAAACCAATTCCAAAATTTAGTTCAGCTAGGACAAAGAATGTAAGAGATATAGACCTGTAAACACAGCTTACACGCAAAAGTTGATGTGAAACAGACATATTTTAAGGGCTATAAGAATTTGGGTTCAATGGGAGCCCAGGGGTTACAGGAACCAAAATTACTTAAGCAGCCCTTACGATAATGCTATAAGGAAGCTAATGGCCAAATTTGGTTGTGCTACGGTAAGAATTGCAAGAGATATA